>PVHX01001433.1:0-208757 GCA_004024805.1 Geosciurus inauris
GGTTGCAACAATTTGCAGTCCTACCAGTGATGTATGAGTGCACCTTTTTCCTCACATACTTGTCAACATTTATTGTTATTTGTATTCTTTTTTTATTTTTGGTACTGGAGATTGAACTCAGGGCCACTCGACCACTGAGCCACATCCCCATCCCTATTTTGTGTTTTATGTAGAGACAGGGTCTCACTGAGTTGCTTAGCGCCTCCCCGTTGCTGAGGCTGGCTTTGAACTCACAATTCTCCTGTCTCAGCCTCCCTAAGTGCTGGGAATTATTTGTATTTTTGATAATTACCATTCTGACTGGAGTGAGATGAAATCTCAGTGTTGTTTTAATTGACATTTCTCTAATTGCTAGAGGTGTTGAATGGTTTTTCATATATTTGTTGGCCATTCGTATTTCTTTTTCTGTGAAGTATCTATTCAGTTCTTTGCCCATTTATTGATTGGGTTATTTGTTTTTTGACTGTATTCTTATGGCTGCTGTAACTAATTAGTACAAATTTGGTGGTTAAAAAACAGAAATTGATTTTTCCACAGTTCTGGAGGCCAGGAGTCTAAAACCAAGGAGTTGGCAGGGCTGTGCTGTAGAGGAGAGGACTTCCTTGCCTCTTCCAGCTTCTGCTGGTTCCAGTTGTTCTGGGTTTGCAGCTCCATCCATCACTCCTGTTTCTGCCTCTTCCTTCACCTGTTCATCTCCTCTATGCCTCCCCCTATTCTGTCTCCTGTAAAGACACTTTTCACTGGATTTAGGAGCCACCAGAATAATCCAGGATGCTAACTCAATTTCATCTGTCAATACATGTTTTTTCTTTTTTCAAATAAGGTTTCATTTCCAGTTTCTAAGACATAAACATATCTTTTGTGGGGAACAACCATCCAACCCACTCCATTGATTTGTACAAGTTCTGCTACTTAAAACAGATAATAGCGAGTCTGTCCTTTCATGAAGAGAAGAAAATTGGATGATGCCAGCTGAGCGTCACTTCACCTACATGATGTATAATAAAAACATAAGTTCAGAGACCATAAGTTAGTTATCTAAAAAAAGACCAAAAACTGAGTTAGTAGTACTTCTAGCCTAGGATTTGCTCAGTAAACATTTTTGTTCCTGGTACACGGGTAGCTGAACACCTAATCATATGGTCAATGTTATTTACTAGGCTAGTAAAACAATTTAGGTATTCGTGGCAAGGTTAATTCTTGCTTTCTAGGTGTTTTCTGTTTAACAGGAAGACCTGTTATAATTTAATGCTTCTTAATCTAGTGATTCTTTAAAAAGACACAACTAAGGTAAAGAAAGATGGAAGATGTCCTTGAGCTGAATTACTGTCAAAGTGTTAAATACATTACTTTCCTCCTCATGGTTGTGTAAATGAAGGGAAATTGAAGTGAAGAATGTCAAAGCAACTTCTAAATTTGTTTTGGCAACAGACATCAGGGTTTTTAAAGCTATATGAAAGGAACACCATTTCCCTGTTTGATGGAGTGATTCTTAACATATGGTGTTTGCTATTTCCAGTGGGATTTCCAAAAGTTAAAATCCGAGAGCCCAGCAGTTTGTTAGACTGTCAAGTCGGTTCAGGTATGAAAAAGAATTGCTCCCACATCTGGTATAATGCATTTGAAAGAGGGAGGTGAGGGGACAGAGGGATATTCTTATGAGTCTTTCATTTGTTTGGACCACAACCGTGTCATTTTGGTTTATATGTCTCAAAAATATTTGAGTCAACTTTTTGGATCATGGTCTACCAATCCAGACAAAAAACAAATATGCTGTCCACTCCCAGGAATGTCAAATAGTTTGAGCTACACTCCTAGTACTTCATAGCCTCTGTATTATGTTTCAAAGTCAGCCAGGCTAGCATCTCTGGATCTTCAGTGAACCGGTTTTATATTTCACATGTGCTTTGGCTGAATGGTATGTTCTATCTGGCAATGCAGATGGAAGATCCTTTGTTAAAATGTCCAGAAGAGAAGAGAGAATTGGGTCTAAAAATAGCCTTTTTGAAGCAGGCTCAAAAATTCTAAGAATAAAATTCCTTGTGTTTTTGCTCTTGGTAATCTTATTTGGGGTTTATAGTGAATACAATGGCTATTATTTCTTCAGGTACTTCATCCCATTTTAGTATACTAAGCCATGTTCTTGGTTCTAGGCTTACTGTGGTAATTTAGAGAGACATGAAACTTGTTCTCATAGAAGAAATAAAAGAAAATAAATAAGCATATATTTAAAAGAGAAGAAAACAAAAAGAATATAAAACAAAGCAGGTTAGTAGGTTATGTGGGAATGGGTGGCATCTATTGGGAGTATATGAATTAGTATCTTAAAAGTAGGAGCCTGAAGTTCTTTGGGACAGTGAGTGAATAGATCAGCATCCCAATGCACTATCTGTTTCAGCTGGTGCAACTGGACGATCAACATTTTAATCTCCCTTCAATCACTGTCCAGGGTGTCTGGGATCCAATAGACTATTGAACCAAAAGCCTACCTAACCTGTATCATCTTCCTTGAGTGTGACAATAGCATCTCTTTATCTTTCCTTGTACCCTTTTCTTCCCCACTAGGTCTGAGTACAGGAAGTAGCTTTAAAACTTGGTTTTGTTTCATCCATAGATTATGAGTCTGCATTTTGTCCTCTGAGCAAATGAGCCTTTAAAGATCTCACTACAAGCTTCCCTACCTCTTTGCCTACACAGATTTTTTAAAACTGCATTTGAAAATAGAAAGTTATTTCTTATCAGGACTAATATGCCCATTCGTTTTAAGAAGGACCAACCTAAAACAATTACAACAATCAAGCTGATGTAATCAGCCCAATCCTGTAAATGTGCATCTCCATGTTGATAAATGCTCCCCATTTAATTAAAATATATTGATCGTGACACATTTGTCTTTAGCAGAGTGACCGTGCATGGTCTTTTGAGGAATTATTGTTTATTGGTTCGAGAAACTAATAGGCAGCTTAAAAGAATATGTAGGCTTTCAAATTTATTTTCTGTCTTCTAAGTAGTTACATTTGCTGTTAGTTAAAATATGCTGTCTTGCCTGCTTAAAGCTTCCCTTGGAACATATGTAGGTTGTAATAAACACTAATTAGTTCGTGTGACCATTCAGCAAACTGCTTTGGAAGAATCCAATGATTTGTTTTACAAATATCAGCTCTTTAATGGAATGTCTGATGTGAAGTGATTACAGATTTATAAAGGATGTAGACTTAAACCAAAGTTATTAAGTCTCTTGTGATCAATTCACCTGATGCCATGGGAAAACAATTTAAAGGGAAGCTGTCCTAAATTAATATGTTAGCAGAGGTCACATTTACAGGAATCTGCAATTGTGCTTGGGGGTATAGTTCATTCTTTAAGTGGAAATTGGCTAATAAGAAGGAAATTATAAATCACTTTTATAAGTAATTCTGAAAAAAATGCATGCCTAAATTATTTTCTGACCAAATTAGCATCCAGCTTCTACATCCAAATAACAAATGAAACATCTTCCAAATGCAACAGCTAAGCTACATAGAATAAAAAATATTTCAGGGCATTATGGACATTCATAGCTATAAAAGTCCACATCCTTAGATCATGATGATTTCATAGTGTCTGCCCCAAAGCACTATTTGAGAAATAGGCCAAAGGTTTGAGATATCCTTTTTAAATAAGCATAAATTATAAACTATAACAAAGTGTTTGGAGAGCAATCTGTAATGCTGTTAGAACAGAGGAGGGCGGACCTTAGAGATCAAGGAAGGTGTCCCTAAGAAAGCCACACTTGGTTTGAGAAATGGTGCCTCTCAAAACATATGCCAAGCAACTCTTCATCTTAGGCTGATACTGTGCAGTGGCTGCCCCCCAACTGCTTAGAAGCCCCTCTCCCTTGCAACCTCTTCTCTCAGTACTGGACCATGTAGCTCAGGTCTGATCTCTGAAACAAGCACAGAAATCTAGGAACACTTTCTTTTCCAATCAAGAAAGAAAGATATAGTCAGCAAAGCCCTGCCACCTTCTTGTATCCTCTCAATTTTTATCTCAGCCAAAACAGCTATCTTGGTGTTCCAAGGTTACACACAGAAGAAAATGGCCAGCTATCACAGAGTGATTGTCTAGAAGATAGCAACTGAAATGATAGCCAGAATTTTCTACCTCTGAACTCCACCACATTGGTGATGTTTATTTTCCTATTTATTTAAGCCCTGTGTTGCATTTTCTGTTATTTGCAGCAGGAAGTATCCCTAAATGTTACAAATACAAACCTTGTATAAGTAACAGTATGATTAACTCTAGCAATCCAAATGCCATCTTAGGCTGCCTTTAGATGTCAGATATTAATATACTGATAGTTACCAGCTTTCTAACTCAACATTGCAAGAAGGAGAAAAAGCCAATAGAATGGGAGAGTTGCAGGAAAGGTGGGGATAGGGAGGTGATAATACTATGGAATCACTTGAGTTTTAGGATGTTTCTTGTGAAAATATTTTTAGAATGAGATTTTAATGTGAATTAGAGTTAGGAGTGATGAACATATATTTTTATAATAAAACAGAAGTATTTAATGTCTCTAAATTTTGAGTATGTTGGGTCATTACACTATTTCTGAAGTCAGGTTAAACTGGATTTGAGTCCTAATTTTATCATTAGTTGTTTGACAGATAATTTAACTTTTCTGAGCCATGAGCATTCTCTATTATAAATCAGAAGAATACATGGATCTCATTCTGACCATCCTCATGAGGGTTACCTGAAATTTAGCAGAATGTCTACCATGCTGTAAATGCTCAGGTGAAGCCAGCTGTTTTAGCATGGATGTGGCCAATGACTGACAGCTGCTCAGATGCCTGGTTAGGTGGGATGTTGCAAAAGCTTTGTTTTGTGGTAACTGTCTCAGGCTGTTCTTATATTTCTACTTTCCTAGATTTGTGACTTTTTTTAAGGCAAGGGGATCAATGACCAAAGGATTTTATGAAAAAAGTAATAAGATTCAAAATAGCAAGTCATATATTTTCTATGTTCTGTTCTATCCCCTTTCCAAATAAATAGACTCAATGCTTAATCTTTCCTCACAATCTTTTTCCAAATTTCTTCATCTTGTTTTCTTAAATGAATAGCATGCAAATACAATTTCTAAACACTCTGGAGAACAAACATATAAAAGATATGGTCCCCTGTCCCCCAGGGCATTTATACATACTAAGAAACATAAGATAGCTATGATAATGACTTCAGTATAATAAGAATAAATGTTATATGCTTGGCCCCAAGAAAATGTTGTATGAAGTCAGAAGAAGGAGAGAATTGATACCAGCAGGTCTGGTCTTGGGAAATTTCAGAGGGAAGATAACTACAATAGAATAATACATAGTGATTAGGGCTTCAATACAGGCACATAAAACTGGAAAGAAAAAAAAAATAGTGTTCCTAGCAGAAGAGTGGAAAGAGAAGAGTAGAATAATGAGAGAAAGAGTCAGCACCATTTTCCCTTGAGACTTCCTAAAAACTTACTTGGTATGTGGAGGGGAGCAGGTGTTCTCCTCTCAAGGCACCTAAGACTTCTCCAGGCAGTTGAATCTTTCAAAAACCTTGCTATATACTTGTTTGTCTCTTTTTCCTACACAGATTTTTCCCCAGTGTAGTTTGCCATTATAAAGCAGGAGAAAGCTGATGAGGCCCTTTAACTTGTCAAAAATCTATCTAGAATCCAGACATAGAAAATGCATCTGCACAAAATGCAAATGGAAAGAGTTTAATTAAGGGAAATTATTTTGAGATGAATCCTTTACATTCAGGGGTAGAAAGATTTTAATATTGAGTTTGGCTCTAACCCAATGTGCTTTATTCACAGATTCAACTTCTGAGAGTTTATAAAGGAAAGTCAAATTAATAATTTTATTTTTTTAATACAGTATTTTTCTTCTGGGAGTATTTATCAAATTATTGCCAAATATGTAGTACACAAAGCATGATTGATAAATGAATAATTAAGAGAGTTCTACCTTTAAGAAGCTCACATTCAGGTAGAAAAGATAAGCAAAAAATAACATCCTGTTATTTTTCAACAAAGGAAGCTTTAAAGGATGCAAAGACAACATATTGTTAGATTATAAAATTCCTTGAAGGTGAGAAGGGGTGATGTTTGGGGGGCTCTTCAAACTGTCTTGAAACCTGCTCACTGAACAAAGATTAAAAAGACAAGGAAAGGTTTCCAAAGGATGGGTATTACCAGAAAGGCATTGAATATGTAGAAATTCAGGGAGGAGCTAAATTGCAATATCTGGTTAGGAAATCATAAGCAATTCAAAGCTGAGGAGAGTGATCGAAAGTGAGTGAGGCTACAGAGGTAGACAAAAGCCTCAGGAACAAATGGACAGCTTTGTGGACAATTCCTTTTACATACTTAAAAAGCTCAGTGAAGCCAGCTCTGTTGAGCTCCGGATCAAAGTAAGAAGGTAACTCTACACAAGATGGTCTAGGTCTAAATTCTTAATCCCATAAGCCCAAATGTGTTCAAAGGATATATATGTGTGTATGCTTTTTAAAATTTCATTTATTGCTAAAAATATAGCATCTGCATCAACATTTATCAATATTCACAACCACTGCATAGAATTCCACTATATGGACATACTCTAGTTCACTAAAACAGTGCTCTATTGTTGGTCTGAAAGATTTTGTTGAGGTTTGATTATTGTCAATGATCATTTGATACATGTTTTCCCACTTGTGCAATTATTTTTTTAGCATACATCTTGAAAGTGGGTTGGGGGATAAAATTTCAAGTTCTTTGTAATATTGACAAATTGTCACTTTATAATATAAAAATATATGTCTTCCAACCATATATCTAGTAGAATTTATGAAATTCCTTTACTCTTTTCAAAATTAACTATTACTTTATATATCAACCAATAAATAGGGTGGGCATAATTTATTATCCTACTTTATCTCATAAACAACATTTCTTACAAAATCTACTGATAAAGGTAATGTTATTAAAAGATCATATAAACTGGATTCTCTTTAAAGATCAAACAGAATTTCATAACAGGAAAAAGAACAAAAGTAAATTTACTGGCAACCTTACCTTGAATTTACTTAAAATTCTAAAAGGTAAATATATTTGAACTTATACCAAACTAAAATACATTTAATTGTAGTTATTAGATTAAGCAAAGATGCTTATATTTTGGCATTTAAAAATATAGTACAAAAGTGATTTTTTGTGACAAATTCATATAAAACAACAATCATGCATACAGACATACTGCAACAATTGTTTTCATGAGTTTTCTGAATGGTATTTTTGACCATTTGTTATTCATTTTTATTTCTTTTATGAAGTGCCTTTCTGGCAAAAACTATCAATGAATTTCTCCTTTTGAATTATTATCTGATCCGTCTTCTCAAATTCTTATTTATTAAGGAGGTGGCAAGTGACTCTCTTTTCTATGGCTTTCAAAAAAATCCTTCATCCACTATGTACATTTTATTTAGTTATATGCAATGCTTGGTAAATAACAAGGGACTTTTTCACAGAGACATGAAAGTAGCTAATGGGAATAGACCTTAGAGGGCAGGGTAGAATATTTGAGGGGAACTAATGGCCCAATTAATTAAGTGACCAATTTATTTGGGAACATTTTAATCTTAGGAAAGCTTTTTTTCCTTGCAGAAAGGGACACCCCTGGACCATATGGCATCCTTGGGCAGTCTAGAAAAGGCACCCATTCTAGCTAGGTATGACCCCCAAATTTACATGCCTTGGGATTCATTCCCTTGGCAGGGGAACCTTGGTAGAACATTACCTGCCAACTACACACAACTGCCAAGTTGTTGGATACGATTCCAAAAGTTTACTTTATGGTAATAATAGTAAATAACTGGAGAAATTCATGTAATGAAAAAAATGAAGATATTAACAGCAAAATTTGTTTATTCATTTGAGAAAAATCCACAAACCAGGTTATTGCAAATAGACAAAATGCTTAGCAGACTTAATGTCACCTTAATCATTAATGCAGGTGGTTCCAATAGTGTAATTGTTTGACGTTTCAGCAGATGTCTTGGCCTGCTTTGAAGAAGATGTGTAAATAAGACTGTGCCTTTCCTTCCTCCTCTTTTCTATCCATTCTCAAATTTCTGCCTTTTTGAAAATATATAAAATATCATCTCTAATATGTGCCTTTTCTTGCCTCCAATGTGATTTTCTCTTCACTGATCTTATATGTAGTTTTTTGGATTAGATACATCTTCATTACAATGCTTATCACAATTCTGACTTGTATTAAAACACACACACATCACTCCTTCATACAGAGGATAATGAAAACGGTTTACTCCTCTCAATAATTTCTTTTCTACTTCTTAAGTTTAGGAAAGTTAAATGAATATTGAATAAAAATGAATAAAAAGATGGAATCAAATGGACTGATGAGATTTAAATTTTAATATTTAAGTTATTTTCCATTAGTTTATACTTGACCATGGTACAATATCCAAATGGAAGGAGAAGTGCATAAAATGACCTAATCTTTCTCTTATTCTCCCACTTTGGATACCATTTCGCTCCCAGGGCCAATGGTATTACTGTAACTTACACATTGTTCCCCAAATTGTTTTTATGAAGAAAATGTATATATGTGTGTGTTTGTGTGTGCAGTCTGCCCTTTTACAATTAATTTTTAAAATGTTACAAATATTGTTCTGTACTTTGTTTTACTCCATTAAAATATACCTTGGCAGTTCTTCAATAGCACTATCCAAATGTTTTCTCATTCTTTTTTTTAAAATCAGTCCTATACTGAAAGTACTTAAGATATTCTAAATCGTTTTGCTATCAAGCAAAAGTTGCCAGGAATAACCCTGTACATATCATTTCACACATGTGCTAGTATATTAGTAAGATCATGATAAATTGAAATTCTGGGTCAAGAGGTATTCATCAAATTACACTTTATAATAATTTAAACAGTGTATACTCTCTAGCCCTAGAGTAGAAAAAAGTGCCCTTTTATATCCATCCCAAATCCAACATGTTTCAAAGGTAAAAATGGTATCTCAATGTTTTGTTGACTTGCATGATTTGGAGTAAAGGAAAATTTGTATTTTATTTTTTCTTACCTTTTTATCAAGATCTCTACCCATTTATGTACTGGGTTGCTGGTATTTTTATATTAACATAAAAGAACAATATTTTTATGTTGAGGAAAAAATTTCTTTGTCTCAGATAAAGAAATTTCTTTGTCTCAGTTTCTAGTATTTTTCCCCTCAGTTTGTCATTTGCCTGTGTATTGCTTATATTTTTTCCATGTCAAAAATTTATGTTTTATATAGCTAGATTATCACCATCAGAAACTTTAAATTCTTAATTTCTCCTTTCACCATAGACACCATATACAGAAACATGAATTATAAATGCAAGATTTAAATTAGATATAAAGAAGCTTGAAGGAAGAAAATTATAATTGGAGCTTAGTTTGTAGGTTATGGGATTCTTTTTTATTTTATGTTTTGGAAGTACTGGGAATCTGACCCAGTGCCTCATGAATGCTAAGCAAGTGCTCTACCAGTGGGCTACATTACCAGCCATTTTCCTTTTATTTTGATACAGGGATTCTCTAGTTGTCTGGGCTGACCTCAAATTTGTGATCCTCCTGTCTCAGCCTTCCCAATAGCTGGGAAGACAGGTGCCACTGTGCTCAGCCAAGTTATGGGTTATCTTTCTCCAGAGATATTTCAATTATAGATAAAATAACTGTCATAGGCTTTTAGTCTATTTTGTCAGTTTGATTAGGTGATATTTTAAAACCATATTTGTCCTAACAGTTCTGAATTGATACTCAAGTAGGTACTGAATATCACCATCCTTCCATAGTTCCACAGAGGTCATTTGGGCTATTTTCCTCAATGTACTGATTAGAGAATGGGGACTAAGAGGTAAAATAACATATCACATCCTTCACAGTGAATAGCAGCATAGGGAACAGGTTCCATAGGACAAGGCCACACTACCAGTATCATCTTTGCTGCATGCCCACACAGAGTGTTTTCTTGCAAGCCAAAAGCAGCACAAAGGGATGTGATGCTGAGATGAAGACAACTCCACTTGCTGCAGCTCAGCTGATTGCAAACTCTCTCCTCTTAAAGTTTCATGTGACTTGACCTTCCACAACATTCCAATCAACACAACCACCCAGGTTAGTGAATGCATATAGAAATAAATATATATGGGGCTGGGGTTGTGGCGCAGTGGTAGCATGCTCGCCTAGCATGCCAGAGGCACTGGGTTCGATTCTCAGCACCACATAAAAATAAAATGAAGATATTCTGTCCACCTACAACTAAAAAATAAATATTTAAAAAAAAAGAAAGAAATATATATATATTTGCATTCATATAAATATCTGTATACACTCACATATACACATACATATATATTTACATGTACGTATGCATATATGTGTGTGTATATGTATATAGATATAGATATTGAACTTGAACGGTGTGCCTTTGAAGCAACATGTTGTTGTTTACATAGTATTGATCTGTCCTTTTTGGTCTAATTAACTGACTTAGATAAGAAGATACTTCAATAAAAATGTGTGAATAGAAAATGAAAGAGAAAAAAGTTAAAACACTTCAGGGCTTTATTCATTCTGGAAATATGAACTGAATTTATATCAAAATGAATGAGGTTGAAAGTCTTAAATTGAACACACACAGATGAGCATGCACTTATATATAAGCTTGGACCTATATTTTAAAATATCCACAAAAACTATAGACTTGACCTGAATTTGAACAAATGTATTAATGCTACATTTTCGACGAATACTAAATCTTGGAAAAATCATTGTGTTAAAGATGTTTTAATATTAAAATCATATTAAGAGATATTTTATTGCTTTCATTCTTAAGAGTAATTAGGGACTTTCCTTTTTGTATAGGAATTTTTCCTCAAGTCTAATGCTGAAGATTGGCTTATGCATCTGCACGTAAGTACTGATATTTTCAGATTTAATGATCAGCTTTGAAAGAGAGCATAGATTAGGTTTAACTTCCTAAGTCATCAAGGAAATATAAATTGAAACCACAAAAAAGTATCATCAAACACTGATCAAACTGACAAAAATTTAAAAGCCTGGGAATGCCAACTCTTGATAAGGATATGGAATGATGGAAACTCCTTAATACTGCTGGTAGTAGTATAAATTGTTATTATTTCTTTTGAAATAGATATTTTCTGATACTATTAAGTATATGATCAGGGACTCTGTAATTATAGTCTCAGATATCCAGAAATTTGTATACCTGGGAATTAGAGTATAAACTAAATAATGTTTGTGGACAAACGATTCATAATGATTCCAAATTTGAAATGATTTAGCTACATCAAAATGTATTTATATTTGACATCAATAAAATAAACAAAGTACAGCTACAGAGGAAATCAGATGAATTATACACATATTGTTGAAAGAAGTGAGAAAATGTATACACTATGATTCTGTTAATATAAAGTTTAAGAGGCAAACCAATGGAATTTTTTTTTGGTGAGGCTACCTTGGTGATAAATCTCTGAAGAAAGTGAAGAAATGACCATTTACAATGTCAAGATATGGTTGTCTCTGTGGGAATGAGGGATAGGAAGTGTAGAGACTTTTAGAACAATGTTCTTTTTATTTCAGTAATGGGAATATCAGTGTTTATAATTATTCATTAAATTGACATTTATGTTTCTGGTGCTTTTCTCTGTCTCTGTCTATCTCTGTATAATAAAAGAGTGCATTCATTTCTATGACCTCATTCATTGTCAACTTTAGAGACTTGATTGGATAGATAATTCAAAAGGGAAAAGGCAATCAAAAAAGCAATAAATTATGGGACATGGTGACCCACACCTGGAATCCCAGCGGTTTGGGAGGCTAAGGCAGGAGGATTGCAAGTTCAAAGCCAGTCTCAGCAGCTTAGGACTGGGGATGTTGCTCAGTGGTTAAGTGCCCCTGGATTTAATCCCCAGTACCTAAAAAGGAAAGAGCAATAGATTGTAGTTATTTGTTGACATACTCAGCTCTGCAATTGAACCCACCATGCCTAGACCTGGAAATCAGTCTAATTCTTATGATCCACCCCAGTGCGCAGGCCCAGGCTCATTAAAATGCTCAGTGCTTAAAAATATGCATGAAAAAATATGCGTGAATGATTCCATGAGTTATGACATAATTCTCTATTATCAGCTACTGTAAACCTTAGAAAGTGTGTGTGTGTGTGTGTGTGATGGCAGAGACTTCTTATCTCTATGGTGGGCCAACAATTTCTAGTTTCACTTGGTATGGAATATTTGATTAGACTTCAAAATGGGACTACCTGGGGAATTATGGAATAGCACTTGAAGCAAATGGAACTCTCTCTTTTCTTCATCTAAGTTTAATTGAGGATCTACCTCTCTTGTACCAGGCACTGTGCTAGCTAAAGAAGATATAATTAAACAGACTGATGGGGAGTCAGCTATCAGGGAGCTTCATCAAAGAGAAACAAATGCCAGGAGAGGTTGCTCTGGGCCACCTCATGTTTGAGCTGAACATTGATATACCTAATGAGAAAAGCCATTTTGTAAATGTTCCTGCAGTAGTCTCATATTTAAATTGTTTCCCCTCTCTGGTGAATATTCCCAACTGGAAAAACTGAGATGCAGAGTGGCTGCAGTGAACCCAGTTTACTGAGTGGTCAGAGAATAAAGGGAAAGATTTAATAAAAGGGTCAGACAGCTGTAGGTTCAAATCCCAGCTCAACCACTAGTTGTACAATTAAGTGATCTGAGCTTGAGTTTCATCTCCAGCACACATGTGGACCTGAGGCCCTATCACACCTGAATACTACAGTGTACTTTTCCTTTAAGTAAAGTCATTCTCCATTATGACTGCCATACAGCTATCCAAAACAAACCAACGAGGATTGGTATTTTATCCTCAGACTCCAAGTTTTTCTAAGTATCTTAATATTATTCTTTATAACAATAGGACACTGTTCAAAATCATATATCCCAATTGCAAGATGACAGATTAGAGGAAGAATACTGTATTCCAGAATACTGTTCCTCAGCTGCTTGGGGAAACCTGTAAAATTGAGAGGGAGACCTAGCTTAATGTTCCCAGCGTCAGTAGGGGAAGTGGTTTGGTGAAATCCAACCTCAAATCACTTGGCCACTGGTGGGTAGTTTGGTAGGAATCACAGATCAGTGTCATGATAGCTGGTGGCCAGTGCAGGAACCATCTATAAGTGTTTCTTGGCAGTGAGCAGAAACAGGAGATTGGGAACTCATAAAGGAAGTCACAAGCAGTTGTCTTTTATGTGCCTGAGCCAGGGTGACTGAAATAGGTGCAAAGAAAATTGTACGTGAAGCACGTGGCCTCCCAATAGCAAGGAGTAATAGTTCCCTTTGTTGCTGGCGCCCCCTAAGAACTATGGGAAAGTCTCCTATAGTGGCCACACAGGAGCATTTGCACTCCAGAGTGGATATCTGGCAATTCATATTCGTAGAGGTCAATATAAAACCTGTATAGGTCTAGTCCCTACTTCCTAAAATAGATTTTACTGGAGGACCCTGAGATCCAGAGGTCCAGCCAAGACCAGCATCTCCCCAGCAATAGAAGATGTAGATCAAATCTCGAAGGTCAGCCACACTAAACCTCAACTACTAGAATTTTCCATTTAAACTCTGTACCACCCCTGCTATAGAAATACAGAATTTGTCAGCCCTCCTCAGACTATCCCACCCTATATTGGGAGACTGGAAACTGAGAGCTGCTTCTAGTCACATGGCTGGCAGCTAGATGAAGAACAAAAAGACATTGGACTTAAAAATCCTCAGCCCTTGACTCAAGGGTTATAGAGCCCAAAACAAACATACAGAATAAAAATCTCACGTTCCATCAATTGTCATTAGTATCTTTCCATTTGGAGGACTTCCTCAGTCTTTAATTGACTTGACCGTTCTTAACATTCTTCAACAGTCAGATTGGTGTGTCCCTCAATTTGGGCTCATCTGTTTTCTCATGACCTGATGCAGACACCCTCCTTGGGCTGCTCAACTCTAGCATAACACCCTTGGCCACCCTCCACATGAACATTCTCCTCCTCCTCCTGGGTGAGGAGTCCAAGGGAACAGTCTTCGGCACTGTATTTGCATCCTGACCCCCAATATCAAATTGCCCTTTGAGAAGATTCTCTCCTCACCCTTTTGGAGTCCTGCCATTCATGCCAGGTGGCACCTTGTGGAGAAGACCTCTTCCTCCTCAATCTGGTCTGCTCTATGTCCAAAGTGAATGTCTCCCTTGCTCTGCTCCACTTACTGATTGTAGGATGCATTTTTTTTTTTTTTTCAGAAATAAATGAGAAGAGACACATTCAGGAAAGGGGCAGGAGTTGTGATTAGTATGTATGATTTCACTCCAGAATATTTCATAGTTTTTCAAGCAACTTAGCACAGAATCACCTTCATATCATTTACAAATAAAATCAATTATCATGAGGCATGCTATCAAGAAACCAGTGGAATTGGAATGGTAGGCACCATACTCTGCATAGGTTTGCCTCAAAACGTGTATTAATCATTGCTCTGCTTGGGTATAAAACTTTCTTTTTGGGACAGATATATTTCTCAGCAGAAAATAATTCTCAATTTTCCCCAGCTGAGAATAAGCAATTTATTGTTTATCCCATTCCCTCTCCTCAATTCTGTAGACTCCAAAATGCTTTTTAGCCAGATAAGTTTATGCTTTATTTTTAGTTCACTCTGAGTGTGTTCATTTACCCAACATCAGCATTTCCAACCATCCCTTCTCAGCATATATAATAATGGAACTTGTTGATTGATGCTTCAACATGTAAATGTTGTTGTGACATCTTTATGTGGGACTTGCTGACATTTTAGCCATCTTCCTGCAGTGACTTGAGCTTTTGTGAACCTTCCTAGTTGGAAATTTCCAGTAAGCCTGGCACTGACCCTGTCATTTCAGAGCCTCAAACTGTGGAAATTGTCTTGCCCTGGCTCTTCCTCAAACCTGTACAAGAATAAAGTTAAATATGTTATCACATGCATTTTCAGCAATAGCTACAGCTTTCTTTGCTCCTGGATGACCTACATTATGCTTCAACACGGAGATGGGAAGGCTAGAGGTGGAAGTCAGAGAGAGGAGGGAGCCCAGCTATTAACATTCCTTTTCTGCAAGGTTAACAGTGTTCTCCTTTGCAGACTGAAGAAAAAGAGACAGAATTTTGCCTCTTATTTTGCTGGATTCAGAGAGAAGTAGTTGCATTACTGGATTTTGTGAGAGTATAATCATCCCCATGGCAACAGAGTTCTATCTATGATGGTGATTTCACTATTCCATCAAAAAGACACGTATGGTTTTTATTTTATTTTATTTTTTCTTGGGGAAGGGGGTAACATGCTTATTCTAACATTCCATTTCATATTGATATCCAATAAAAAGTAATATGTAAACGTTAGTGATCAGGGAACAGACCTTTTAAACTCTCTCTTGTTAGACCCAGTGAGCAAGTCCCTCTCTTTTAAGGTTTAATTTTGAAGCTTTCCTTTTCTCACATTCTGATGTGGTAAATGGCTGTCTTCTATTTCTATCAGACTGACACAATCAGTCAGCCTTCAGATCCCAAACATGTTTGCAAACCATCTGTTACATTTACTAACAGAGTGAAACAAAATATCTGGCACTTGACAGTGCTTCAGATATTAACTTTGAAGCCTCATGAATTTGCTTAAATCTGCTGGTATGTTATACTCAGCTATCTGTATTCCAGAAACTTGCACAGACTCTCTACCCAAAGTCATGGCCTTACTCTACTAAATGCCATCATCAGGATGCAGAAAGCAAGCTGTAACCAACTCATCACCTTTAACATAGAATGGTGTATTACTCTTGGAAAAAGTAACTGGATTTGTAAATATTTTATTATACTCTTCTTGAGCATAAACATGCAATTATTCAAATCCACCCTCTATGATTGTACACTTGAACTGTGCTATTTGCCAGAGATCCATAAAATGATGTCAGATGAATAGAATTAGAGGATTAGAGGGTAAACAGCATTTAGCAGTAATGTGGGGGTAGATATTTTTTGCTTAGCTAATGGGTTCTCTAGGGTATGGCAGAAATTATTGTTCTGGTTGGAAAGAGATGAGCTATTGGGCAAAGTTTTTATCATTTTATGACTGTTTCTTTGCCAGGGAGACCAATCAAGTTAAGCACAGGACAAATACATTGCAGTGTGGGGCAGACTTGGATTACAGTTGCACAGACCTATGCATTTGTGTAGGTTCCACTGTTCACAAACTATTCCATTTACAATATTTCACTTATTTCCTTGAATGACCTGGGAAGGGAGGGAGAGAGAGAGAGTACCCATGATGAAAATGTAGATTCAGATAAGTGATAGGTTTCACTTCTGTCTCAAAGTTAGTGACAAAAGGGACAGTTGAAAGTAGGGTGACTGAACATCCTGGTGTTCCCAGGACAGATGGAGGTTCTTGGAACATGGGAGATTTCAGTTTTAAAAATAGGACCAAGGAGTTTCTTGGGACATGAGACTTTCATTGCTAAAATCAGGAAAGTCCTGGATGATCCAAGGTAGTCACTTGGGCTGGAACGACATAAATAAAGAATGTATGACCTCAATCCTCCTATAATACTTGAAAGTTTCACAGATCCACTGATTCAGTGTACTCAATGTACCTTTGAGCTTGTAGTCTGGAAAACTGAGGCTTAGGCAGTTGAAGCATCCTGCACAGGTTTTTTCAGGTTCTCTTGTTTTGGACTGTGTACAATAAACCAGCATCCATCCTCAGTCTTTCAAATTGCATCCTTCCTTCACATAAAACCACAGGGGATGTGCCAGGAAGAACACTGAACCTCTGAACCTACAGTAAAATTCTGCAATTAATCAGAGAAAAGAAGTGATTTGTAGTGTGCAGCTTTCATTTGGAAACAAACCCCATTAAATACACATTGCTAGGTCTCAATGAAATATTTGTGCTGCTGTAAGGCCAAGAGCATTATCGAATAGTTCACACTGCGAATAACAAATTAATTCCAGTAGCAGCCCTGATGTCCAGGTTCTCAATTTTTACTGTAATGTATACTCTTAGTGTCAATAGTTCTGTACCCAAACCCCTACTTCCCATCAGAATGTCATGTGTGCTAGTGTCAGGTGGCATAATCAGGAGCCTCAAAAGATTTGGAGGCCTGGCTTTGCATGGAAGTGTTAGGCTTAGAAAATTACACATTACAAGACTTTGAACCCTACTAATGCTGCTAGAAGGCACCTTTTGATGAGAAATGACAGAAAGGGACAGAGACCAACCTTGCCAAACACAGTTAATTTGCAGTTTCTCTGATTTCATCAGCGACACTGGCAATTTTTGGCATGTTCTACTGGAATGTTATTTCTAAACAGGCAAGAGATGATTTTTAAAATATTTCAGCAAAAGACCTAACTAATAAATACTGAATATGTAGCTGTATAGAAGCAAAAACAGATTAAGGTAATTCTCCTCAATAAAGAAATAGTTTTATTCTATTTTTTAAAATATGAGTGTAAGATATCAGATACAAAAATTGTATGATGAGATCTACAAAATTCTGATGAGAGAAATCAGAGATTTAGGGGCTGGGATTGTAGCTCAGCTTGCCTTGCATGCGTGAGGCCCTGGGTTTGATCCTCAGCACCACATACAAAGCAATAAAATAAAGACATTGTGTCCATCTACAACTAAAAAAAAAAAAATTAAAAAAAAAAGAAATCAGAGATTTAATAAAAAGAGAGACTCATTAAAGGGTTTATGGAATAGAAAATTCAACCTAGTAAACTTACAAATCTACTCTCCAAATTTATGTCCAGGCTTAATGAACTTTCTACTAGAATCTCAGAAAAATTTTTGTAGATATTGATGAGATTATTCTAAAATTTATATAAAAATGTCAAGGACGTAGCATAGCTCAAGGAATTTTGAAAAAGAATACAATGAGAGAGGAAATCACTCTGATTTCATGGTTAGTACTGATACAGAAGCAGACACATTGATCAGTAGAACAGAGTAGAGAAGCTGGAAACAGGGCCAAATACATCCAACTGATTTTTGACAGAGATAAAAGTAGTCCAATGGGTAATGGGGGAAAGATGACTTTTTAAGTCAAATGATGATGAAACAACTAAGCATCATAGATAAAACAGAGCAAATGTAAAATCTTGACCTAAAATTTGTAGTATACCAAGCATTTGCTTTGAGAATGACCCAAGGTACATACTGGGAGCAACTCCGTGAATCATCTGTCCCATGAAGGATTAGTATCTGGAGTATATAAAGAACTCTCAAAACCCAACGGGGGGAAAAATCATACCATGCAATTACAAAATGAGCAAAAGTTCGGAGGTGATGTTTCAATAAAGAAAGTATACAGATTGGAAAAAGCTCATGAAGAGGCAGAGGGTTATCAGTCCTAAATGCAATCCAAATTGAAAGCACAGAATGGCTTAAATAAAGGGCAGTGACAATACCAAATGCTGTAATGGATGCAGAGAAACTGGATGTTTCCTACTTTTCTAAGAGAAAGCCAAATGGTGTGAATTACCTTGGAAAACAGTTTCTTAGCAAGCTAAATATGTAACAACCATATGGCCCCCAAATTGAACTTCTTGGCATTTATCCTGGAGAAATAAAAACTTATCTTCACACAAAAGAACTATACACAATTATTCATATGAGTTTTATTTGTCATAGTGAGAACTGGAAATAACCCAGGTGGCCTTTAATAAGTGAATGGTTCAGCAACTTTTGCTCCCATTATACTAGGGAATATTATTCAGTACTAAAAAGGAAAATTGATCTAAATAATGACATATTGATCTCTGGAAAATTATGCTGCATGAGAAATTTCAATACAAAAAGTTATATAACATATTATTCAATTCATATAGCACCCATAAGTGACAAAATTACAAGTAAAGTACAAAGTAGTGCTTGCTAGGGGATGAGTAGGGCTTAGGGATGGAAAGAAAGTATAATTATAAAAGGAAACCATGAATGATCATTGTGGGGATAGAAATGTTTTGTATCTTGATCATGTTAATGTCAATATCTCGGTTGATCATATTCATGTCAATATCTTGTGCTATAAAGATGTGAACATTTGGGGACACTGGGTACAGGGTACGTAGGCTTTCTCTGTGTTATTTGTACAATAATATATGAATCTAAGAATATTTTTCAAAATTAAGAAAACAATTGCAGAAGAAGAAGGAGGAGGAGAAAATAAGAAGATGGAAAAGGAGGAGGAAGAGAAAGAGCAGAAGTTGTCTATACGATCTTATAACATGCCCCACAGCACCAAGGCGATGGATGCCTCAGCTGATTTTTATCACTCAGATATTCCAGCATGCAGGTGCTTGGTCTTCAGAAGTTATGCTTGGTTCTCGATAACATTAAGGAGAAAGGATCCTAGCTGACTGGAAGCTATGATATTTAGTAGTATGTGTCAACTTGGCAAGGTTATGGTGTCCCATTGTTTGGTGAAACAAGTCTAGATGTTGCTATGAGGGATTGTTTTAGACATACTACTTATGTCAGTAGATGCTGAGTGAGGCAGATTACCCTACTTGGTACAGGTGTGCCTCATCTGATCATTTGAAGGCATTAAGAGGAAAGATCATGGTGCCCCGAAAAAGGAATTTTTCCTTCAGATTGTCTTTAAATTCAAAACTGAAACATCAACTCTCCTGTTCTCCATTCTGCTATAATTACAGATCTTGGACTTGCCTGACCCACAATTGCATTAGCCAATTCCTCAAAATGAATCTCCCCACACATGCCCCCCTCCCACCCAGATTAACACAGAAGCCTATGGAGCACTTTTGCAAATTTGAATCCCTCAAATATGGCTCCTGTGGCCATATTGTCTTCTTTCTTCTGAGGTGAGGCTACCTCCTCCCCTGGCACACATTCTCACTAGCAAAAACCTCATTTGGGTCAAAGAAGCACGCTCTTGGGTTGATTGGACCACAGCCGATACACCTATAGTGGAAGGAGCGAGAAGGCCCCTGTTCTAGGATGTATTAATCTTTCCCCTCAGCCTTTTAGAAACAGCTTCCTGAGTTCAGGGACTTTTCTTTGGAGGGAGTAAATACTCTGAATAGTCAAAATTGCAGAAATGAGTACTTTGACAGATTGCAAGCCAGAAAGACAGAATAGTGAATGACTGCTGCAAACCAAGACACGGAGAAAAGCCACAGTACATGCAGTTCTTTTAAGTCCTTGTGTTTCCACACACTATACAGTGGCAGGGCCCCAGGAGGGGATGCTATACAATTAGCTATGGCCCCAAAGAAGAACTACTGTTAAAGTGAAGAACACTCTCTTCCTGATAGAATGAAAAGTATAGAATTTTATAGAAATGAAAAACCAAGAACTCCAATAACTTTATATCATTGAAATGCTGAGGATCTCTCTTCTCTAGTAGGTGGCAGTAAAGGTTATGTTTTCATCTATATAAACAAAATGTTGCTAAGAAACATCTTTTTTCCAGAACATCTTGCCAGTTGGTTCTGAAAGGGGGGTAAAGAAAGTCAGGCAGCTCTGGAAGACTGGGCAAGAGAACAAAAACAATAGGACCTATAGCCATGTAGTCATGTGGATTTCATAAATACATCTTGAGAATTTACACATCTATCTGAATATCATCCTTCAAGCTGGTTGCTTGGTTTTTGAGTGTGGGGGGAATGCATTGTTGGTACACAGAGTATATTTTGGCCCCTCTTTGGGATTCACAGCTGGATACAGTTTACAAGCCACACAAGGAGAGTGGTCACATTGTTTATTCCATGATGAGCTTTGGGATGTATGTGACCTCCATGAATCTTTGCTCGCTCTTGTAAAATGGGTCTAATACTAATCTCATGATGCTAACTGTGATAGTGATGGATAATTGTTGTAGCTATCATTTTAAGTTCTCAGAACAGGCAATATTCTCAGCATCTAAATAAACAGCCTACTGAAACTCACAACAGCACTGTGAAGCAAGTCTTGCTAATAATATCCATTTATCAACCTAGGAAACAGGCTTTGAGGAGGCAAGATAGTTATCTAGGGCCACAACTTAGTAACCAGCAGAGCCAAGAGATAGATCCAATTATCTCTGGCTCCTAAGCCAATGTTCTTCACCATGACATCATAATACCTCTCAATTGCTAAGCTGACCCAGAGAGGTGTCTGTTATGCTGTGTGTGTGTGTGTGTGTGTGTGTTTAGTAGGTATTTAAAGTCAATACATAACATATTCTCACTCCTCCCCTCTTTCAGAAATCTCTAGATGGTTGCACTGGTTTAGTTAGAACGATTCTACGTAAATGTAAAAATGACTGGAAGCAATGATAAGTTTTTGGTAAATTTCTAGGTGATGGCTCTGAAAACAAGATTCTTGTGCACTTAAGGCAATCCAGACAGCACCCAGGTAAACATAGGCAGGTGAGGCAACTTGGACTTCCATCTACCTTCCTTTGTAAACAGAGACAAAAAGGTCCACTTTCCTTTCAGCTCCTCTCCAGGAGTTTGCCAAGTGTGACGTGGGTCCACCCCCTGGAGCATTTAATTGAACCTCTTCCTTCATCTGAATGGTCCCTGGCATTATGCATTTGTAATCTTTCTCCAGGAAAGAGAAGGAAGACCCTGAAGTTACATCTTTCAGAGACAGAAGGCACCACATCAGCTATGATAAGTGATGGTAGTAGAAGGGGATTTTGCGAGACTGTGGATTGATTTCGTTATTATTCAAAGTCATTTCAAGAATAAATTCTGGGATAGGTGAGGTTGAGGTGACTTGCACAGGAAATAAGATACTCTTTTGTGTAATTGATGCCTTATTACTTGGAAA
This sequence comes from Geosciurus inauris, assembly GCA_004024805.1. NCBI lineage: Eukaryota > Metazoa > Chordata > Mammalia > Rodentia > Sciuridae > Geosciurus > Geosciurus inauris. The sequence continues at coordinate 21,938 of PVHX01001433.1, forward strand.
AGCCATTAAGCTATAGCAAGATTCTATTTCTATTTATCTTCCATGTCAGTGTGAGAGTCAACAGGTAAGCCTTACTTGGCTGTCTCAGTTTCATGGCCAGTAGTTCCATGATTAATTATTACCTGAGCCTTACTAGTTGTTAAATGTTTAAATATAAGTGAATATCAGTGGTGCTTTTATAGCCAAATGCAAACTTGAACCCAGAAGAGAGTAGGTTACTGGCTATGAAGAGGTTGTTGAGCTGTAAAATATGAGGACTTTCAAGAGGATGACATATCCCTCTGACCTGCTATTTCACTTCTATTTCTCTAAAGAAGATACAGTCCCTACTTCTCAGAAGAAGAACTCCCAAACTTGTTGTCACGATACAGGGGAAAAATCATTGTTACTTATGGTCAAATGAAAAGCAAAGGCATCCAGTCAGGAAGAGTGATGCCTGCAAACCGTGATTCCTGCCATTTCTCTCCATCTGAAAACACAGTAACCATCAGCAATTTTAGCACTAGGTCATTTAGGGACTTCAGAAGGTACATGCTACAAAAATAGTATCTACATTGAAGTAATATTGACTTTTAAGCCAATATGACTGAAATTGGGGATTTATAGTCAGCATACTGGTTTGTCTACTAGGGTTATTTTCTAGAGTACAGAGAGTGTTATGGTTTTGATAACATAAAGCTTAAAAGCTCATGTATGAGACAATGCAAGAAGACTTAGAAGTGAAATGATAAAGACCCTTAACCCAAATCAGTGCATTAACTACTGATAGGGATTAACTGGATGGGAACTGTAGGCAGGTGGTGTGTGGTGGGAAGACATTGGTCCCTGGAGGCATGCCTTTGAGGTATATATTTTCTTTGTTAAGCAGAGCTCATTCTCTGCTTCCTACTGTCACACCATGAGCTACTTCCCTCTTCCTCACTCTTCCACCATGAAGTTCAGTCTCACCTCACCTCCAGCTCCCAAGGAATGGAGCCAGCTGTCTATGGACTGAGACCTCTGAAACTGTGAGACACCAAATAAACTTTACCTCTAAAATTGGTCTTGTCAGGTCTTTTAGTCACAGCAATGAAAAAGTGGAATAAAACACAGGGAGATGTTCAAATCCAACAAAACTTGTGATCTCATAAAATAACTTGGGCCAGGGTCATCTCTGACTCAGTGGATGGGTATTCGACTACAGTCCTGCATGGGAAAGCCATCCCAGCCCATTCAAAAAGCATGAATCACAAGGCCGAGATAAATATGGGCATGTCAGCTTTCATCTTAGCATCAATCAAATGATTCCTCTCATCAATCTGTTCTTCCTCTTTTTTCCTTCTTGCTTTTTCAATCTAAGTGCTGCCTTTTGTTTTTATCTAGGTTTATCATTGTTTCCAATCTGTCTCCATAATATAAACCTGAGATCTTTTTTAGAATAGCATTAAATCTTTTACAAGATATGGATTGCCTACAACATTCTATACATTGTGCAAGATGTGGTGGAACTGGTGAAAAAGACCTTCACAAGTGTCTAGTAGTGGTCTGGAGTATTGGGATAGTGTGGGCTTTGGAGTCGAATGGAACTGATCTGCCACACAGACTTTTTGTTGCTTCATTTGTAAGGTTGGAAATAAGACTGCAGGGCTCTTGTGAAGATGAAATGATACCATGCATGCACATGAGGTTTAGGAAACAAGGCAAGAAGACATATTTAGCATGCTGTAATCTTACTTATTGAAAAATCATGAAACATTCATTCTAGTTTAGTTTTTCGGAGATTATTACTAAAACTTTAGCATGTCCATTTATATCCCTAAGGATAATATCCTCATCTGTAAAAATGTGGTTCAATTAGCCAATTCTAAAATTCATGATTCTAGTGACTAACCATGAACTGTTTTCCTCTGAGAAACACATAGTCAATACTATAGAAGGAACTTGGTATGAGAGAGTTCAGAAATGATTGACAGAATCTAGAGACAGATCCAAACAATGGTTTCTAGGGTATTTTGAAGCCTAACAATGTAAAAGATTGGAATAAACATGATTGTGATTAAAATTCTGAACAGAGAAGACAATGAAGAATAACAAAACCGTATGCAGTATCGATTTTTTCATTGGTTATCTAACTTTCTTTTTTTTTTAATTTATTTTTTTAAATGCATTTCAAGTCACAGCACATATATAGAACTCAATTTTCCATCTCTCTGGTTGCAAACAAGATAGAGTCACACCATTCGTGTCTTCATACATGTACCTAGGGTAGTGATGTTCATCTCATTCCACCATTTTTGCTACTCCCATTCCCCTCCCCCTCCCCCACACAACCCTTGTCCCATCCAGAATTCCTCCCTTTCTCCTTTGGTCCCCACCCTCACCCCCCTTATGTATCAGCATCCACACATCAGAGAGAACATTCACTCTTTGTTTTTGGGGGGATTGGCTTACTTCAATTAGCATGATGTTCTCCAATTCCATCTACTGCAATTGCCATAATTTTATTCCCTTTCATTGCTGAGTAATATTCCATTGTTTATATATACTACAGTTTATTTATCCATTCATCTAATGAAGGGCATCTAGGTTGGTTCCACAGTTTAGCTATCGTGAATTGTGCTGCTATAAACATTGAAGTGGCTGCATTACTATAGTATGCTGTTTTTAAGTCCTTTGGGTATAATCCACAGAGTGGGATACAAATGGTGGTTCCATTCCAAGTTTTTCTGAAGAATCTCCATACTGCTTTCCAGAGTAGTTGCACTAATTTGTAGTCCTACCAGCAATGTAAGAGTGTACCTTCCCCCCATATCCTCACCAACACTCATTGTTGCTCGTATTCTAAATAAGTACCATTCTGACTGGAGTGAGATGAAATCTTAGAATAGTTTTGATTTACATTTCTCTAATTGCTAGAGATGTTGAACATTACTTCATATATATGTTTATTGATTGTATATATTCTTCTGAGAAGTTTCTATTCAGCTCCTTAGCCCATTTATTTAGTGAGTTGTTTGTGGTTTTTTTGGTGAAGTTTTTTGAGTTCTTTATATATCCTGGAGATCAGTGCTCTGTCTGATGTGTGTGTGGCAAAAATTTGCTCCCAGAATGTAGGCTGTCTGATCACCTCATTGATTGTTTCTTTTGCTGAGAAGAAGCTTTTTAGTTTAAATCCATCCCATTTATTGGTTCCTGCTTTTATTTCTTATGCTTTAGGAATCTTGTAAAGAAGTCAGGGCCTAATCTGACATGATGAAGATATGGGCCTACTTTCTCCTCACTTAGGCACCAGAGACCCTAATCCCTAAGTCTTTGATCCACTTTGAGTTGAGTGTTGTGCATGGTGAGAGATAGGTGTTTAGTTTCTTTTTGCTACATATGGATTTCCAGTTTTCCCAGCACCATTTGTTGAAGAGGCTATCTTTTCTCCAATGTATATTTTTGGCACCTTTGTCTAGTATGAGATAACTGTATTTATGTGGGTTAGTCTCTGTGTTTTCTATTCTGTACCATTGGTCTATGTGTCTATTTTGGTGCCAATATGATGCCGCTTTTGTTACTATAGCTTTGTAGTATAGTTTAAGGCCTAATATTATGATGCCTCTTGCTTCACTCTTCTAACTGTGGATTGCTTTGGCTATTCTGGGTCTTTTACTTTTCCAAATAAATTTCATGATTGCCTTTTCTATTTCTATAAGAAATTACTTTGAGATTTTAATTGGGATTGCATTAAATCTGTAGAGCGCTTTGAGTATTATGGCCTTTTTAATAATATTGATTCTGCCTATCCAAGAGCATGGGAGATCTTTCCATCTTCTAAGATCGTCTTCAATTTCTTTCTTTAGTGTCTTGTAGTTTTCATTGTAGAGATCTTTCACTGCTCTTGTTAGATTGATTCCCGAGTATTTTGTTTTATTTTTTTGGAGGCTATTGTGAATGAATAGAGTAGTTTTCCTGATTTGTCTTTCAGATGATTCATTGCTGATGTATAGAAATGGAATTGATTTATGGGTGTTGATTTTATATCCTGCAATTTTGCTGAATTCATTTATTAATTCTAGAAGTTTTCTGGTGAAATTTTTTGGATCCTCCAAGTATAATATCATGTTGTCTGCAAATAATGATAGTTTGAATTCTTCTTTTCCTATTTGTATCCCTTTAATTTCTGTCATCAATTGCTCGGGCTAGAGTTTCAAGGACTATATTGAGTAACAGTGGTGAGAGAGGGCATCCCTGTCTTGTTCCAGTTTTTACAGGGAATGCTTCCAATTTTTCTCCATTTAGGATGATGTTGGCCTTAAGTTTAGCATAAATTCCTTTAACAATGTTGAAGTATGTTCCTACTATACCTAGTTTTTCTAGTGTTTTAAGCATGAAAGGGCACTGTGTTTTGTCAAACACCTTCTCTGCATCAATTGATAAAATCATATGATTTTTATCTTTAAGTTTATTGATGTGATGGATTACATTTATTGATTTCCATATGTTGAACCAAACTTGCATCCCTGGAATGAACCCCACTTGATCATGGTGCACTATTTTTTTAATATGCCTTTGTATGCAATTTGCCAAAATTTTGTTGAGAATTTTTGCATCTATATTCATCAGGGGTATTGGTGTTAAATTTTCTTTTTTTGACGTGTCTCTCTCTGGTTTTGGTATCAGGGTGATACTTGCCTCATAGAATGAGTTTGGAAGGGTTCCCTCCTTTTCTATTTCATGAAATAGTTTGAGGAGTATTGGTATTAATTCTTCTTTGAAGGTCTTGTAGAACTCAGCTGAGAATTCATCTGGGCCTGGGCTTTTCTCGGTTGGCAGGCTTTTGATAGCATCTTCTATTTCCTTGCTTGAAATTGTTCTGTTTAAGTTGTATAGGACCTCTTGGTTCAGTTTGGGTCATATGTCATATGTCTTTAGAAATTTGTCAGTGTCTTCAGGGTTTTCTATTTTACTGGAGTATAGATTTTCAAAATAGTTTCACATATTATTGAGTCTCCAGGTGTTGGAGTAGCTTCTTTATTTTAAACTGTCATTAATTTCTAATTTTATTCCATTATGGTCAGATAGAATGCAGGGTAGTATCTCTATTTTTTTTGTATTTGATAAGACTAGCTTTGTGGCATAACACGTGATCTATTTTGGAGAAGGATCCATGTGCTGCTGAGAAAAAAGTGTATTTGCTTGTTGAAGGATGGAATATTCTATATATGTCTGTTAAGTCTAGATTATTGATTGTTCTATTGAGTTTTGTAGATTCTTTGTTTAGTTTTTGTTTGGAAGATCTATCCAGTGGTGACAGAAGTGTGTTAACGTCACTCAGTACTATTGTGTTGTGGTCTATTTGATTATTGAATTTAAGAAGGATTTGTTTGACATACATGGCTGCCCCATTGTTTGGGACATAGATATTTAAGATTGTTATGTCTTGTTGGTGTATGATTCCCTTGAGCAGTATGAAATGACCTTCTTTATCCCTTTTCACTAACTTTGGTTTGAAGTCCACTTTATCTGATATGAAAATGGAAACCCTTGCTTGTATTTGCATTCCATGTGAGTGATAGATTTTTTTTTCCATCCTTTCACCTTCAGTCTGTGAATGTCTTTTTCTATGAGATGAGTCTCTTGGAGGCAGCATATTGTTGGGTCTTTGTTTTTTTAATCCAATCTGGCAGTGTATGTCTTTTAATTGCTGAGTTTAAGCCATTGACATTCAGTGTTATTATTGAGACATAGTTTGTATTCCCAGACATTTTAGTGTATTCTTAGTTTTTAACTTGACTGGGCTTCTCCTTTGATTGGCCTTTCCTTTAGTGTACTTCTTCCCTTTGCAGGTTTTCATTATTGTTTTTTATTTTCTCCTCATGGAATATTTTGTCAAGAAGGTTCTGTAGTGCAGGCTTTCTTGCTGTAAATTCTTTTAATTTTTATTAATTTTGGAAGTTTTTTATTTCATCATCAAATCTAAAACTTAATTTTGCTGGATATAAGATTCTTGGTTGGCATCCATTGTCTTTCAGAGCTTGGTATATATTATCCCAAGCTCTTCTAGATTTAAGAGTCTGGGTTGAGAAGTCTGTAGAGATCTTAGTTGGTTTCCCTCTATATGTAATCTGATTCCTTTCTCTTTTGGCTTTTAAGATTCTCTCCTTATTCTGAATACTAGGTATTTTCATTATGATGTGCCTTGGTGTAGATCTGTTGTGATTTTGTACATTTGGTGTCCTGTAAGCCTCTTGAATTTGATTATCCATTTCATCCTTCATATTTGGCAAGTTTTCTGATATTATTTCATTGAATAGGATGCTCATTCCTTTGGTTTGAAATTCTGTGCCTTCCTCTATCTAAATGATTCTTAAATTTGGTCTTTTAATATTATCCCATAATTCTTGGATGTTCTATTCATGGTTTCTTAACATCTTCACTGTGTGGTTAACTCTATTTTCAAGATTAAATATTTTGTCTTCATTGTCTGAAGTTCTGTCTTCCAAGTGATCCAATCTGTTGGTGATGCTTTCTATTGAGTTTTTAATTTGGTTTATTGTTTCTTTCATTACAAGGATTTCTGTTTGCCTCTTTTTCAGAATCTATGTCTCCTTCTTGAAGTAATCTTTTGCTTCCTGTATTGGCCTATGTATCTCTTTATTAAATGATCCTTTGCTTCCTGGGTTTGTTCTCTTATATCATTCTTTAAGTCACAGAACATTTTAATTATATACATCCTGAACTCCTTCTCTGACATTTCTCCTGCTCTGCTGATCATGAATTCTAATAATATAGTATCTTGGTTTGTTTGAGGCACTTTCTTCCCTTGTTTTTTCATGTTGTTTGTGTGTCTTCCCTTCTAGTACTGCAGATTCAAGGTATTACAGTTTTTATCCTATAGGCTTATAGATTCCCTACAGGGTTCCAATACCTCTCCTTTAAAGGGGAGACCAATATTGACAGATCTCAATGCAAACAATATATAGTTTTAAACCAAGTAGCTTCTAATAGCTCCTAAATACATTTATAGCTTTGTCACAATGTACAGAAATTGTGAGTTCAATTAACATCTACTATATAAACAATAGGTTTGCACAAGGGTCTACAGTTTCTGCTGGTGGACTAGAGAGAACCGGGGTGGGGTGTAGGATGAGATGTTAGGAAGGTAGGAAGTGAGGATATAGTTATTAGATCCTACAAAGCATGAAAGAGGAATCCAAAAGAAATTGGCTATTAGTAGAAAAGAGAGAAAGAGATTTGGGGAAGATCAGTAAGAGAAGAAAATAGAGTACAACTCACAAGGAGACATAAAAATTAATAAAAATAAAACATGTAAAGTTAGAAGTTACGAGACTATATAATACAACTGTAGTATACTAATCAGATATCCTAGTCCACAGTAGCCTGATGTATAAAAAATACTTGGTGGGAAAAGAGCAAGAGAGAAAAGAAAAAAAATGAATATAAGAAAAGAGAAAAAAAAGGAATAAAATGAAAAAAATAAAAATAAAAAAGTCTCAATGTTAATAAACATGATTGCTTCCCTTCTCTTCTAGTAGGTGGGGTTGTCTGTTGCTTACTGGTATTTGCCTGCTCAGGGCAAAGATGGTGAAGCCAGAATCTCACAAAGCCACCAGGCAGGGCAGTGGTGTTGGGTGACGTGTTCAGAGATGCAGCTCTGTGGTATGCTGTGCAGAAGTAAAAGTTTTTCTCCAGATCCTGTTCTGTGTCCCCAGGTGTAGGTGAACAGGGAGGTTCCACCCTGGTAGATGGAGATCAACACAAGAGCAGCAGCCAGGGATCCTACACAGGAGCCGGGGGTTCCACATTTGGGAGCAACTGCTAGGGGTCCTGCATGGTGGGCCACCTGAAGTCCTGCAGAGTGTGTGGGTGCTGGAGCTGGGAATCCTGTGTGGGAGTTTTGCAGGGGTGATGGGTCAGAGTCCTGCACCCGAGTGTGTGGCTGGGGTCCTGTGAGAATGCTGGGGCCTGAGGACCCTGCAGGCAAGGGAGTGGAGTTCCTGCATGGAGACAGATGTTGGGTGTTCTCTAAAAACTCGCTGAGAAACAGTATTTCCACTACTTTAAACCCCAGTCCTGGAGAGACTAGTGACTTCCTTCTTTCTACTTGTAACCTTGACTTGAATGTCATGATTTCTAGGCCTGATCCTAAACAAATTTCCTAACAAGGTGCAATCATAGCAAGAATGCATGTGCGCGCTCGGGCGTGCACATACACACAAAATCAACTAATCCAAAAACCTGTAGAGGACAAAACAAAATTTCTGAGGATAGTCTTATTGTTTATTAGGATCCTAGAAGACAAAAAGACACTGCATTTATATTTCAATGAATATGAATGAATGCATATGTATTGATTAATTATTATGCCAGGCTCTGTGCCAAGTGATAATAACACTGGAATTAAGCAAGTAACTATTGAATTTTGGTTCAATTTAGGTTACAGATCAGCCCCAAACAAGTACCCTACAATGTAGTAGATGTTGTGAAAAGAGAAATCTAGCATAGCAGAAGAGCATGGAGAAAAGCACATCTTCTAGTCCAATAGTTCTCAAACAGGGGTGCTTTTATCTCATCTGACCTTTGACAACACATGGAGACTGAGGGGCAGAGGTCTTATTGGAATATGATGGGAGAAGCCAGAGATAGCTTCTTCTTGATCAGGATTATCTATTTCAAAATGTTACTAGTGCCAAAGTGGAGAAACCCTGATCTAGATGTAAAGGGTCAAGAAAGACTTCATAGAGGAAGCAATATTGAGTCTGAGAGTTGATAAGCAGGTGTTAATAATCCATTAAATGTAACAAAATGGAGGTTGTTAGTGACCTTGGTAGGGAAAAATTGGAAATGGTTCTAGGAGTAAGTCAGGGGTAAGAATGTGAAAAGACAGAAATGATCCTTTTCAAAAGCTTGACTGGGAAGACAACAGTGCAGAAGTTGAGTGGAGTGACGTGATGCTGATGCATAATGGTGTTCAATGTGTTTGGCTTTAAAGATGGACAGTATTTTAGTATGCAAAACATTGCAGGAAAAGAACAGATATCAAAGGTACAAGAGGAGTATAGAGGAAATCAATAGAGTGAGGCATCTACAGACTGCTTGATTCCATTCAAGAAAATGTCTCAATCAGGAAAATCTATAGATGCTGAGAGTAGACTAGTGGTTATATAGGCCTGGGGATGGAGAGTAGGTTGGGGTAATTAGTATAACTTCTCATGAGTGCTTTTGGCAGGAGATGAGAAGTGAAATTTTTCTAAAATTTGTTGCAGCGATCATTGTACAACTGTGAATATACTAAAAACTAACAAACAAATAGGTGTATCTGTGTGATATATAAATTATATCTCAATGAAACTACTATTAGAGGTAGAGTAAGAAGGAGAAGAGAGAACATGTGATTCACCAGAGATAGGAGGTGATAATATCTGGATAAAAGGAAAGAGCTTTTAAGAAACAAACAAAAAGTTATTAGATTCCCTCAACTTCCTGCCCCCTTAGGGTTCCTGTAAAAAGTCCAGATGAAGACTAAGTTAGGTGGAAGGAAATCAAGGGAATCTGATGAATTTTTGTTTGTCAAGTAAATGTGTAGAAGAGATGATCAACCAAGAGTAAAGGAGAAGGTGTTGAGATGGAAGATTTGAGAAGGGTGCATAGGCTTAGAAATAGTTGGTACCACAGAGAGTAGCAAGTGATGAATTAGGCATCAGAGGTCTTATCTGGTAGCACCAAGAGACTAACTGAATTCAGAGACCAAGAATTACTAGCGATCCTAATTTGGCAGACTATGTCACTCTCACCCACAGGATTTGTAGACCTCCTATTCAAAGAACAAACAGTAACTATGAATGACTCAGACTCAGGTTTCCTTAGGCCAGTGCCATAGGACAGTGGGAAGGGTGTTCTGAAATTGATGGCAAAAGCAAGCTTGAAGTGATAATCCATCAACACAAACTATACAGGGAAGAAAGTGTGACGTGAAAATGCTCAAATACCATTTGTAGTGTTGGTCAGTTTGTTAAGGTGTATGGTACATCCACTATAACACCTACAATTTTAACAGGTTAGATTTATCTGATGCATTACAAAAATGTAGTATTTGCATGGCTTATTTCATCTTACTTGATGTAATAATTATACCTTAAACTCTTTAGGGTGCTATAATCAAGTATCATAAAACTGTGTGATTGATAAACAATATACATTTATTTTCCATAGACCTAGAGGCTGAGACTGGGAAGTCCAAGACCAAGGCTCTGGCATATTTATTGTCTGCTGAGGACCTATTTCTTGGATCATTGATAGCTACTTCTTGCTGGGTTCTCACATGGTGGTAGGGCCAGTTCAGGTTTCTGAGGTTACTTTTATTAGGGTACTACTTCCTTGCACAAGAGCTCTGCCTTCATGACTGAAACACCTCCCCACGGTCCCATCTCTCAATACCATCACATTGGTGATTAAGTTTCAACATGAGTTTGGGAGGGACAGTTACTCAGACCATATAAAAGGATGTCTATTATGTTTTATGCATGCCATTATTTATGCATATAAGCTTTTTTGCACATTTAAATACCCTTTTTGTTGTTTTCAGTTATACATGACAATAGAATGTATTTTGACATATCATACATACATAGAGTATAACTTCGCATTTTTGTAGTTGTACATGATGTGGAGTTACACTGGTTGTGTATTCATATAAGAGCACACAACCATTATGAAATACAAAGATTCTTTCTGTTTACTCTTATGTATCCACTCTCCTAACACATGTACACATAATCTTGCTCAACAACAGTAGGCACGTAATAAATGAAATACAACAGTTTTACTAAGCCTGAATTTGGAGTCAAATCAGGTACATTCAAGTACTAGTTATGTCTCTTCAAGTAGTAAGGATTAGAGCAAGTTATTTAATCACTCTCTTCCCTGATTCCTTAACCTTTGAAACAAAATGTGCCACCTGTTCTGGCTTTCATTTATTCATGGGAGTTTCATACAAGGATTGCTTTTTCTTCTTTGTGTCTTTTTTTCCTCTGAAAGCAAAAGTAGTTGCCCCAATCACCTGTTATTTAAAATAAAGGAGATGTATTATTTTTAATGAAAAGGAATTCCTATACAGCATTAAGATACACATCAAGTGAGCAGGTCCCAACTGAGGGTTTGTTAGATCATCTGGCTTCCTCCAAGGTCTTGCTCCCTGTGGTAATTGATGCACAGCTGTCTTTGGCCCTGGACCAGGTCTCTAACATGTTGCCAAGGGAAGGAACTCAGAAGCTGGTACTCTGCTGACGGGGTGAGAGATTAAGCCACATGCCCAAATCTTGACTTTTCAGACCTGTTTCATTCTAACAGTTTAATAGCATCCTTAGAATTGGAAAGCACTCATTCAACATGGAGCAGAGGCTTCACTGGTGAGTCCAAGCATGGAATGAAAAATGATTATCTTGATGTAGAGGGATTACAGATTCAATCAAGGGCAAGCAAGAGGTGGAGGAGGGCGCTGTGAATTCAGCTATGGGAGGGACATTGTAAGCAAAACAAAAGGATTAGCTGCAGCCAGTCACAAGTCCAGAGATAGATTTGGTCTCTGCACAAGGAGCCAAGAGGACATTCAGGCACCAAAGAGAGCAGAATGCAGGAGAATAATTTGTGGCCATTTATATGTCTTTTATTGAGTTTGCTCCAGATCCTTTGCACCAAAAACTAAGGTTATTTCCCTGGTCATACAAGCCCAATTTTGAGGCAGTAGAGTGGACATGACCTCCTGGGCATTTGAAGTGGCTCATGGCATTTGCCTGTGGCTGTGTTTGTGTGTTAGATACTTGAAAGTGTCATTGTGGAATAAAGTATGGGAAAGCCCATTGTAACAGCAAAGCATTATAAGCTGGAAAGGGGTTGTTATTTTTGAACTGAATTGATTCTGCACACTGCCCCTTCTTTCTTACTCTTTGCCGTCCTCCCTGTCGCCATGTTTTGTTAATCGTCATAATCTTCTCTAATGTGTTAACTAATAATAGCTAGAGGTGTGATCTCTCCCTGGAGTGTCTGAATATATATTCTCATATTTATTTAATTATAATTATTATTCTTCTAAAATAATGAAAGTAATACATGCTCATTATAAAAACTGGAAAATACATAAACTAATAAAAGAAAATAAAATTATCTGTAATTCCTCTACATCAAGATAATAATTTTTTATGTCATTACTTTCAGCTCTTTTACTGTAGATACTGGGATATAAACTATATTTCACACATTGCGATCACCCTGCATATTAGTTTTGAATATTGCTTTTTCATTTAAGAGTAGGTAGAGAGAATTTTATCTTCTGATTAAATGTTCTTCAAGAAGAACTTTAATGGCTTCATAAGAGTTCATCATGTGAACATAAATCATTTTAAAACTAATTTTCATATCCATGAATACTTTTATTGCTCTCAATTTTCATTATTATTTAAAAAATCTAATTAACTTATTTTATCATCAAGTGTTTTGTTGCATTTGTTTTGTTCCTAAATTTCTACTTATCTTTTTATGATCAAAATAGTATTATTAGTTGATGGGTTTTCAACAATGTGTGCATATTTAGTAGAATATGCCTGAAGGTACAAGTGACTTATTATGACTTTCAGACTTATGGCTCCTAAAGGTGATCAAATGAGTCACTTGCTCAGTATAATTGTCTCTTGCTAAATTTAGAAGCTACATATCAACAGAGAAAGTACTCTTTGGAAGCATCCCTTTGAATATGGTTTTGATATTATCTTTCTTAAAAATTTTTTTTAGTTGTAGATGGACACAATATCTTTATTTATTTATTTTTATGTGGTGCCGAGGATCGAAGCCAGTGCCTCATGCATGCAAGGCAAGCGCTCTACCACTGAACTACAATCCCAGCCCCTTAATATTATCTTGATGTGTTTCAATTGTCCAGTGTTAAAGACTTAAACCTGTCCCTATGAAGTCATGAACCATCTATTCTTTCATGCATATATACTATTCAGCATAGAATAAACCTAAGTAAATGAAGATGTGGAAAATGAGAATATTGGCATTTTTTACCTGTTATTTATTTTCAGTTGATTCTTCCTGGATAACTGTTAGGGTCTGGCTAAAAATTTTCCTTCTGTTTCTGCTGCTTAACTCAATAGGCTCATTGTTCTTTGTGCACAGAAAAAAACATGATTAAAATGGTTGATGGAGGAGAGATATGTATATCTCAAACATAATAGTACTGATAGCCCCATCATGGGATATGTTGCAAGTAATGAAAATCTTGATATTCTCTTTGTCTTACATAGAACCTTTATTTATATTTCACAGTTTATTTAGCTCATTGCATGTATTTTAATGGCTCTATCTTGTAGTCAGTTACAATGCCTTTTCTCTCACAGGCTGTTGGATTGCTTCAAGAGGATTCTCCTTGCATGGAACAGAGACAAAAAAGGGTCCAAATGGACCAGCAGCTCATTCTAGTTTTATAGGTATAGAACAGCTTCATTTATGTTTTCCTGGCCATTTGAATTCTGCTGTTTGCTGGTATCTCCAAATTTGATTCTCTGATTCAGAATGTTTATTCCTGGTCTGGTCCTGATAACTCAATACTTACTGGTTTTCATCCTGTCTTAGTCCTCATAATATAGAAGGATCATAGAGATCAATCATCCTGACACTGAAGAGGCATGTTCCACATTGGGGTGTGAGCTCAGGTTAGATATGAAGGATGTTAGAGAAGCACTAAGATCTCATCTGCAGCATGAGGCAAGGCTGAATTTGGGGCACTGTCAGACACTGAGCCAAAGTGCATGGTGCAAGGAATCCACACAAGGCTGTACATGAAAGAAAGGATGCTCTCAGGCAATACTGCAGTCTAAGACCATTGCAGTTGACAAAGAAGTAAATATGCTAAAACTAGACAGAGTCCAGGAACCATTAAACTACTATTCTTGGTCTGTACCTTGCTTTAGAGCAAAAATCTGTGAATTCTGGCTTCCCTTGCTCTATAAAAGTCCTCTGCTGATCTTTAAGGTACATTATTTTAAAACCAGGGTCTGTGCATCCTTAGCCTAAAATTTCCATTGTGACTCAATAGCAGAAAGTCTGGTAGTCTCCATCACCTAAAGTGGTCTTGTTAAAGCTTGTCCTCCAGGGATTTAGCTTTCTAGTTTTGAAGAAAAATCTAGAAGTAATTATGAAAATGAAGGAAAACAACCCAAATGAAAACAAAGAGTCTACTTAAAATTAACTACTCTTCTTGGATTGGTTGTTCCAAGGAGTCATGGGTCTCAGTTCTACTATCATATATGTTCTGGCTATTGTGTGTCTGTCTATTCAGACTCTCAAAGTATATAGATTATACTTTCTTGTCAATTGATTTTAAAAAAATTTATGTCCTGATATGAATTAGTTTCAGTTAAACTTCCTCATAGCTAGAGACCAGTATCTTACTTCAAAGAGTTTGTAATCCAGTAGGTGAATAAGTAAGCTTCATATGATTAGTTCCATGAACAGAATAATCTGGGAACCCAATTAAGACTTATTGTGTCTAGTTTTCCGAGTGGATAAATCAAAAAGGCTTCTCAGGGTACGTGGAACTGATTTGAGCCTTTCAGAATATAAACATCACCCTTTAAAATGGGGTGAGGGAAGAGAGTTGGGGAGATGGCCCTAGAGTTGAGAATAGTTGAATAGAGAAGTAGGAAGCCTAAGACAAATTGACTGACTTCACTGTCTGTATTGATTTGAGCAACTGTGTTGAATCCTCTTATTGATTTTCAGTTCCTACCCTTCAAGTTCTTGATCTGAATTCCATTCTCCCTCCATGTTGTTCAACTCTGATCTCAGTTAGTACCTGCCACTTTTTCTATAAAAGTATGCCAAACAGTAAAGCTTCAATATATCTAATATTGGTTAGGAATAGTCTTACCAAATTCTTCCCAGAAAGAACCTGGACAAAGGTTTTGCAAGCATTCTACTAGTACAAAGATCAAAATACATCTTCTTTAAAGGTCCAGATTATGAGCTGGGTGTGGTGGCTCAAGCCTGTAATCCCAGCACTTAGGGAGGCTGAGACAGGAGAATCATGAGTTCAAAGCCAGCCTCAGCAATGGCAAGGCGCTAAGCAACTCAGTGAGACCCTGTCTCTACATAAAACACAAAATAGGGCTGGGGATGTGGCTCAGTGGTCGAGTACCCCTGAGTTCAATCTCCACTACCAAAAAAAAAAAAAAAAAAAAGGCCAGATTATGAATTGTTTTGACTTTATTCCTGCAATCTCTGCTGCAAGTATTCAAGTTTCCATTTTAGCACGAACACAACAATGAGTGGATATGGACAGACTTGGCCCCATGGTGAGCTGAATTTGGCCTGCAGCCTGGGCTGTAGTTTACTGACCCCTCTATTAGTGTATAGAATACTTCCAAGAGAGATTGTCTTTATTAAAGCAGATGTGGGAATTGAGAGAATGTCATCGTTTTGGAGACATTCCAGGAAAATCCTAAACATATGTATCAATTGCCCTCATTCCACCTTGTATTTCCTTGTAATTGTAAAATACATAGTTCCTTATTAAGAGAAACAAAGCATTAGCATACTCTTATGAAACATGTACTTAATTAATTGTATTTAACAACTATTTACTGGGGCTTCGCTACTACTGTGGATACAAAGTAAGACTTTAAAGATCCTATAGATTAATAGTGGGATAAGGCAGGTAACAAGACAGAAGCACAAACAATTTGTAGATGTTTATGGTTCAGAGAAGTTATGGAAATGGACGCACCATTAGTTTCCTTCAAGAGTATTTGTAATTTGAAGCCTAGTTACAATTAATAATGAATGTTTCAAGACATAGGCAAAAAAAAATTAGCACACATGAGAAAAAGCATATAATCTGTTTTAAATTCCTCTTAGGTATGTCAATCTACCATGGCCCAAACCTTCTTCTTGATATCCCCCCAGGCCTGATTTTTTTTCTGTTTTACCAATCTGTTATTGCTCAGATGTATGCTTGCCAAAGTGTTCTCAGAAAGATTCTGAAGAAAGGTTTTGCAGCATCACATGAGCTGCGCAAACTCGAAGCCTACTATATATTTTTTCTTCCACTCATCAATTTGTTTTCCTTGCTTCTAAGATACATTTTATTTCTACCTTTCTCCTTCTGCACTTCTAGCCCATTGGTTCCACACAGACTCGCCCCTGTGTTTGGCCTATGAAATAGGTACCTCGTGGACGTCACTACTTCCACTCTTGCCTAGTTCTGATGTCTCCTTCACACAGTGTCAGAATAATGTTTAAAATCATAAAATGAGCTATTGAAATGCCTTCCTTTAGAAGCTCCCAATTGTGTCTAGGTACATAGCAGACCTGTGGTTCTTCAATCCTGTGGTAGTCCTCCCTGCCTGAGGGCCTTCGGGTGTGTTCCTCTTTTTCTTTGGAGCATTTTATTCACACTCTTTTCATGCTTTATTCCCTTAGATCATTCAGGTCTCAATTTTTAGCTCTTCAAGAACCCTCCTTGGATTACCCTGTTATGGCCCCGGTTTGTTCATAGAGTTCATGACAACATGGATTGCCTCATTCATCTATTAGCTTGAGAGTCCACGAAGATAGAAATGGGCTGTTTGGGTCTCTGTGGATATCCAGCATCTGATACAGCTACAGGTATTTATTCAAACAGATATTTCATCACTATTTTGGGGAATTTCCAAGACAATTACAAGTGCAATTTGGGAGTGTGAGATAGTGAGGAATTATCAATGTGAATTTGGCCAACACTGGCTTAGAGGTGATTGATAGTTGAGATTATGAAAGAGGATGAGATGATAAAAGGAGATTAGGAAAAGGTTTAGAAAAAATTTATGGTGCTTTGGGTAACTTTGAGCAATTTATTTAGCCACTTTGCTTTTCCATTTCTTTGTCTCTAAAGTTTTAGAGACAAAGGTCCCAAAGGATATTATATCCTTCAAAAGCTTGAATTTGATGTAATTTTATAGGATCTGGCATATAGTAGGGTATTAGTAAACATGATTTCCTTTCCTTTCTCATTCCAAAATACTAGACTCCGTGAAATACAAAAGAAATATAAGATTGTATTTATGTCATTTAAGGGGAAAAATATCTTTTTCAACAATGATTTATTCAACTAACATCTGCTAGGAATATCAGATTTTATGCCCACTACTGAGAATATTTTTTAAAAGGCTTTTGTGATTTAGAGAAGATTATAAAATTTGGGGAGAAATAAAACAAGAAATTAAAATATGATATGCAAAAGATAAAATAAACATACAGAACAGTGTTTTCCTCTTTTTAAGAACTTGGATATCCCAGCGGGATCCAGTATGGTCTCAGCAGGAACTGGCATCTTTCCTTAGACCTTCACTGGGATATGCAGGGCAACGTTTCACCTGTGGAACTTCATTTCCTCACCTGCAGAGTGAAGACATGAAGAACCACATCTGAAAGTGGTTGTCTGGGATGACATAGGTTAAGGCAAATGGCTTGAAACACTCCAAAAGGCTTTAAGTGAAGATTTATCATTGCAAGTCCAAGGAAATGTTTTGAAACATTGCAACTGCAATAAGTACTGTAAAGTACTTATCCAATAGCATCAACATAACAAAGGAGTTATAGCACAATTCTTGCACAGCCATATTATCAAGATTCTCACCATCATGAAAATACTTGCTTATAAATACAGCCGTAGGCTTGATTAAGTGGAACCCTCCGTTAAAGGGAATTGTTAGCTATATTCTTCTTTAGAGAATGAAGAAAATAATATGAAAGCAAACTGATAACAGGGAATCAAAATAACTCAAAGCTCTGTTTTGGAATTAGAACACATTCAGATCAATCTTTCATTTCTTTTCTATTTTGTTTCCTTGATGTACACTGAGTATATTTAGAATGGGGACCCTTTGGCAACATGAAAACATCGTCAAAGAACTTTGCTTTCATGTTCACTAAACATACAGTATACAAAAGCCTGGGAGATGGGTAGCTATATGTAGTCCAGACTTGAACAGCAAGGCCTAGGAAAGAGTATTATACTAATCATCTTATTGTTAAAAATCTCTGATTTAACAGCACTGAGAATGATAGGGAATAAGTTTAACAAGAGATTGAGGTAGACAGCTGCTGAGAAAAGGAAAAAAAGAAAACTCCTATCACTTGATCTCAAATTAGACCTCCTGTTTTTCCTTTAATACCAGCCAAGTTGTTTTAAAAAAAAACACACATTATAACATTAATGATAATGTTCTCATTTAAATAAGTTTCCATTTACATATAGTACCTAGGTAAAGTAATTTTTAGGCTGAATGTTTTTGAAAAATTAAAACAATCCTGAAGTAATAGATAACCTAATTTAAAAACTCTGATTCATGTCTTTGGAACTTCTGTTAACACTTATATTTTTGCACTGCAATCATATTAATGTCATTGAAGCTTCTTTTCCTATTTCAGGCTTCTGTTTTCTTTGTAATAACACTCATTGTCATTACCAAGTCTAGTTTGAAAGTTTCTGTGGAAGATATATATTCGTGGCAAAGGATCCTGAAGTTGACAAATTCATAACTAAATCAATCTTTACTGAATTTATATTTCGTGGGAAACAGGATAGCAAAATCCAGCCAGTTTTTCCAGCAGGTGGCTCCCTAGCACTGCCTACTGATTTATGACTTTGTGTTTAAAGAATTGTCAGCATAAGTAATAAAAATTCAAATGTAGAATTTCAAATGTGCTTGAGTTCCCCTGCCTCTCAGTTTCTAATGAACTGCAGCCTCAATGCCAGGTTGCCACACGGTTTCACTGTTGATACAGTCTCTCTATTTATGAAACAAATGACACAAAGAAGTCTGTTAACAATTCAACAAAATTATAACTAAATAGCTACCTTTGTGATTGTTTGAGGGGACTTAATTGGCATTACACATTGTATAAATACGGATAATAAATGGCCTGGGGATTGTTTCCCTCCTGGTTGTTTATTCAAGAAGCAAAAATTCTTTTAGTACTTTGCAGTTATGAATCATTAAGGAGAAAAGGGAAATGAGGGAACTAGGATTTAAGAATTCATGCTTTTCTTTCTATTTTACCTCTGATGAGCAATTTTCTGTCACTTTTTCAAATCCTTTAGTAAAGAAATTTGTAGAACAATAGAATGTACTTGTACTGTGGTAACTTCTTTATTGTTTCATGAGCATCATTGTGGTAGGGTGGAAAGAGTCAGAGGAACAAAGAAACATTTCATTTTAGGTAAGGTAATTATTAGCTGTATAACCTGGGGCAACCCACTGAACTTGGCTTTTCATCTATGAAATGGAGTTTGCAAATACCCATCTAAAGGATCATTGGAAAGATCAGTGGCAATTCCTGTAAAATGCTTGGGATAAGTTGGATGCTTATTATTCTCATAAACAATCATATTTAATCCTCAGCATAATCCCATTTTCCTGCAATTTATTGTTATTTCAACTCACTTTGAAATACGCAGAGCCAGCCATTATTAGTTCTGTTTACTGAAAAGAAACAGAGAAAAAGGGGAAAAAAGAAGAAGGAAAGAAAGTAAAAACTCTGAATTTGAGACTCACTTAAAATCGCAGAACTAGTCAGTCTGTGATGCATTATTGTGGTACTGTCAAACAGAAATTAGCAAATCTGGAGATAAATGCTGGGTTGACACCTTCATTTTCATCTATGAGTTTCTTTTTTTGTTTCAACAGTTGCTGGCAGTCATGGGGATGTTTTAAAAAATAAACTTTAGCTCTGAGAGACAAAGAAATGAACACAAAGAACTGATCTGATGAACAAGATTTTGGAACTCCCAACTTGGTTTCCTACCATTTTATTGAGGACAACAGCCATTGTTGAAATAATTTAGGAATGAACTCTGTAGGAAACTTCAGCCACATCCTAACAACCCATGCGGAGGATTTTGTTCTATAAAGTTTATCTTAAGTAGCGATTTCTCTGTGAAGATCCATAACGGCATGTAAGCCAGAAACTCTATTTATTCTATACTTATGTGTCCAAAGAGTTTCTTTAATCACTTCTTTTTTTTTGGTACTAGAGATTGAACTCAGGGGCACTCCACCACTGAGCCACACACACCACCAGCCCTATTTTGTGTTTTATGTAGAGACAGGGTCTGAGTTGTTTAGTGCCTCGCCATTGCTGAGGTTGGCTTTGAACTCTCGATTCTCCTGTCTCAGCCTCCCTAAGTGCTGAGATTACAGGCTTGCGCCACTGTGCCCAGCTCTTAATCACTTCTTTGACAACCGAATTAGTTTTATGTCTGTATCTTTTTACTAAAATAAATTTTAAATAATAAGTTTGAAAATTAAAGCAAATGCAATTTGGGTGGGAGTCTGGAGAGCACTTATTTTTCTTTCTGTAAAACATTTTTAATTATGGAAAATCCTAAGCATACACTAAACCAGAAAGAATGAGCACATATTGATGAGCTCGTATTACCCTTTATGGTAATAAATGAAATAAATGAGTTCATATTATCCTTTATGCATGTTCAGTATTTATCAATATCTTCTCAATATTCTGATTTTATTGATGCCATTATAACTGGGTCTTCTGTAGATTTCTTCGGTGATAGAGGATTTCAGTGTGCAAATAGCATATGATCATGGGACAAATGAAAAATCTATGTCATGTATTCTCAGACCATTCATACTAAATTCTTTGAATCCATTGTGCATCTTCTTCAATAGATTGCAGGAAAATGGGATTTTGTCCCCAGCCTTATACTTAACCTGGAAGAGATAATCAAATACTATATTTTCCATTACAAAGATCAAGCTATGCCTCATTAAATTAATCCTAGTATGTGCTACTTCTTCAAATGACACAGGTTCCGAGATCCAGTTCTCTTTTAAGTAGAAAGACTGTCTTGTTAATTCAGAGTAACACTGTGTGTTTTCAGAAGGTAGCATATTTCTCAGGATATATCCAGGGCCATTAGTCCATACTGGATAAAAGCTGCTTCTTATGCATAGAGTCAGTGTTAAATGTATGTGAATAATTTATATTTTTTGCTGCTCTTTGCGGCAACAAGTTTCTTTTATAAATGAATGCTGTCTAGGAAAGTATTTACTTTTCCTGCTTCCTGGTACATTGGGGACAATAAAGATATGTTGCTGCCCCTTTGTATCACTAGCCACATTGACAATCTTCCTTACTCATACCAAGCCAAAGTTTAAGGAATTAAATTTGGGTTTAATTAGAAAATCTAGATTTGAATAGAATCTTTGATATTTATTTTCTACTTCAAAGGTCTTCAGCCTCTGGTAAATTATTTCAACTCTCTGTAAATGGGGGATATACCTATTACCTTATGTATTTCATATGTAGTATACAGAGGAAAAATAATACACACTATATGTGAAAACTGTTAGGGCCAAGAGATTCAGGGGAATGTAAGAATGGAATTTGGAGGGACTTGGGGTTTGGGGAATAGGAAATAGCAAATAGGAATGTATCTGTTGTTTATGAAAAAAAAAAAAAACAACAACAACTCACTGTGGATGAAAAAGAAGAAATCAGGTCACCTGCCAAGACCAAAGATAAGACCCCAAAATGATACTGAGGAAAGAAATTGGAATTTTAAAAAATGCATACTGTGGTATTTCCCCAGTAAGATTTGCTTGACAAATTTTTTTCTTGCAGATTAAGTCTGAGACTGGGGACAAAATCCTATGAAGAAGATGTGGAATGGATTGCAATAGATTCAAAGAATTTAGTATGAATGGTCTGAGAATACATGACTTAGACTTTTCATTTGTGCCATGATCATATGCTGTTTGCACACTGAAATCCTCTTTCACCAAAGAAATCTACAGAAGACCCAGTTGTAACAGCATCAATAAAATCAGAATATTGAGAAGATATTGATAAATGCTGAACATGCATAAAGGGTAATATAAGCTCATTTAACTATTCTTTCTAGCTTAGTGTATGCTTAGGATTTTCCATAATTGAAAAAAGAAAAGTTTTACAGAAAGAAAAATAAATGCTCTCCAGACTCCCATCCAAATTGCATTTGCTTTAATTTTCAAACTTATTATTTAAATTTATTTTAGTAAAAAGAGACAGACATAAAACTAATTCAGTTATCAAAAAAGTGATTAAGGAAACTCTTTGGACACATAACTATAGAACAAATAGAGTTTCTGGCCTATGTGCTGTTATTGATCTTCCTGGAGGAATTGCTACTTAAGATAAACTTTGCTACTTAAGCAAAAATAGGAAACAAAATATTCATATTAGGGCAAAAGAAGTTGCAGCTGTCTAGAAGTAGCTGGGACCTCTTTCCTAAACCAATCAGTATTTGGCATATATTTCTTCATTGATGTCTCTAAGGAAATGATGATTATTAGCATCTTACTTTATAAATTTAATACTAAGTCACTGCAAGTGGACGTCTTCAATGCTATGTTGTTTTTTTAATTAAATAAAAAATTTCCCCAGAGGGATACTTAGAATTAAATAACTCCTGGTAGATTATTCACAAGAAATGAAACAAATAAATCATTTGATCCAATGTGTCTTAGTTGTTCAGTATATACCAATTCACTTGATTTAGGCTGCACCACATCAGATACATGGAAGCTCCTACCCAAAGGTTACTGTACCTGTGAAGAAAAATAGGAAATCAGGAAAGAGGTGGGTCATGTCAGCTATTCACTTCTATGTGAAGGAAGGTTTTTGGTCTATGGTCAGTCAGGGTTAGGACTCTGTCAAAGCAATTTGATTTTCTTTTTTCTGGCATCAAGTTGCTATTTTTTGTTTGTTTGTTTTAAAGATCATGAGATTTAATTCCAGATCATCCAAGTAATAATTAAATAAGAAGAGGAGCAAATTTAAAAAAGGTAAAATAATAGAACAAAATTTAAAATAGAATATATTTTTTGCTTAGAGGAACTTTCCACATCTTTTTATCATACAGATACTTTTTATTTCCTACATCTGGTCTTATTTTCAGGGCATTTCCTGGTTTTACTTATTTATTATTTTTAGTTTTAGTCTTTTTTGGGGGAAGGAGACCAGGGATTGAACCCAGGGGCACTCAGCCACTGAGCCACATCCCAGCCCTATTTTGTATTTTATTTAGAGACAGGGTCTCACTAACTGGCTTAGTGCCTCACTTGTGCTGAGGCTGGCTTTGAACTCGCAGTTCTCCTGTCTTAGCCTCCCAAGCCGCTGGGATTATAGGAGTGCGCCACTGTGCCCAACTCATTCCCTGGTTTTAAATGTTTTACATTAAAGTTCAAATTTATTGTATCATAGGAGAAGATACTAAAGTCATGCCAAGATATCTTCTTGAAAGTATACATGGTTTCTATTACAGAACAGAGGAATAGGTCATTTTTCTAGAATGAACTATTCAATGTCTGCATTCTGCAAGTCAAATAGCACACTTATTTTAGATTTTTTTCCCTCAAGTTATTGGAAAATTATTACTGCAATGGAGAGTCAAGGACTCAGACTAGTAAATGATAAAATCTGTAACTATGTACTCAAGTTATTGGAAAATTATTACTGCAATGGAGAGTCAAGGACTCAGACTAGTAAATGATAAAATCTGTAACTATGTAATTTGACACTAGTGTCAAAATCCTCTGAGACTGAACTTCCCCACACACAATATTGATATAACAGTGTCCATTTCAATACATTTTTGTAAGGATTAATTGAGATAATTTATGAAATATTCTGTAATGACAGACAAGCCCCTCTTTCTTGGTAGCATGAGATCTATCATAAACAACCTACCTGCTTTTGTAACTCTGACATATAATCTGGGGAAACAGATTCAGAGTCTCAGAAAAATAGCATTCAATGTGATAAATATCCTAATGGAGACATATATGCAATTTGCTTTGGAGAAAATGAAGAGAGGGATCTGTTCTTTCTTCAATGAACATTGGAAATAAAGGCATTTCTAGAAATGTTAGAGGTATTCCAGAAGAGAAATGCCAAATAGATAGTTCAAGTAGAGGATATAGAAGGTCATGTGCTATTTTGAGTTTTCATTATTACACTTTCTGCATAACTATTGTAGCACATGTTCATGCCATATGGTGTATTTCTCAATATAACCAGTTCTCCCTACATCTCTTTACTTCCTTAAGATAAGGATTATGTCTATTCATTTTTGTATTTCCAGTAACTCTCATAGTATGTGGTAAATGGCATATGTTGTTGACTACATTGCTATAGGAATAACTCTCCAAAGACCACAAAGTTTGGAAGATACAATTTATGTTCAGAAAATAGTGATGGTCTAGCTGTCAAAGTGGTTGGAGCTTGAAGAAAAACTGGAGAGGCTCATCAACGCCATGATAGAAATGGAAAATCAGTCTTGTACAGTATTGACTAACCATTGACAATTCTTAACCAGGAGGAATTAAAGGCTTCATCAAAGCAAGTAAGATATAAAATGTAATTCTCCATTTGACCAAATTACAACTTTATGGAATTTAAAGATATATTGGATCAATTTACAAAGCTCTGCTTTTTATTTATTTTTAAAATAGCTCCACATTAAAGTGCTTCAACAACATTAAGTGGTTTTAACTTGCAACAAAATGTAGGGTGGCTGGCTTGGACTAAATTGTTGGCATACAAATATGACATTAATCGTTTATACAGGAGAAGTTTAACTGATGAAGGAGCATAAATCCAAATTGGACTCTAATTAGGAAGCAGGGAATAAGGGACAAATGCACATTTGCAATTATATCCAAGGTGTACTTTAATTACACCCTTTGCTCATATCAGACTATGGTGGTGATAATTTTCCTCCTGCACCCCTAATCCATCAGGTGTTCTCAGGGTGCACATAACTAACAAAACTAAAATGCACCTGTGAAAGATCTATCACAGCCTTTCTGGGTGCAGAAGAGAATTTTAATGATTTATCTTTTGGGTTCTTTTTTTTTAACATTTTTTAAAATAATTTTTTATATGTTGATGGACTTTTATTTTATTCATTTACTTATATGTGGTCCTGAGAATCGAGCCCAGTGCTTCACACATGCTAGGCAAGTGCTCTACCACTGAGCCACAACTTCAGCCCCTCTTTTTGTTTCTTGAAGAGGAAAAAGTTGATAAAGTATTTCTTTTCTAGAAGATATTATATTTCAATTCCAGTTTTAGAGAGAGAATGCTAATAGATTATAAAGTCATTCTTATATTGGTAGTATTATTTGTGCAGTTCTTTGGTGTCCCTGACACTTTTAAACATCTATGCATTCATGTGAATAGGATAGTTTTATAGATATTAGTGTCCATAATTAGACAAAATCACATATAACACTGGGTCAAGTTCTTTGTTTATAAGCAAATCAGTTACAGAGAATGACTTAGTACATTCAAAACCATCAAGTGTTATACTCTGAAAGGGGTAATCAATAGTGCTATATCATTTCTTTTCTGACTTGTTACTTGTAGGATTTTTAAACAATGAGACTATAAATTGTTCTGAATAAGATGTTCTGAGAGCTTGAAAGACAATGAAAGATATTGCTAGGTGATGCTTGAGCATAGATATTTTTGTTTGTTTTATTTAAGCAAGGTCTGAAGCTCTGAGAGTTTGGTTTTTAAATAGCTGTTCCAATTCTGAGGATGGCAACATTGACTAAATATACATATGTGCAGGTGTGGAAAGCTACAATAACATAGTGATAGGCTCAGAAGCAATATTTGAGACCAAGTTCAGATTCCTAACTGACACAGGCATTGCATTTAGAGTCTTCATAGCCTTTGGTCATTCAGTTTGACTATGATGGAGGAACTTGCCTTCACTGTTGCATGGGGGAGCTTATTCCATCTTTGGATATGTTGAGTTGTGAACAGTGATTTTACAGTCTGGAGGGAAACACATTGAGCCCAAATAATTGTTACCTTTGGCTAGATGTAATGAAAGTGCAGGGATTCGATGTGACATTTAAAAGGGACTTATGTTTTAAAAGTAATGCTAAATATTTTAAACCCACTAATTTCATGTATTGATCAACTAATTAAAATATATTTCCAGGAGCTGGGATTGTGGCTCAGCGGTAGAGCACTTGCCTCGCATGCGTGAGGCCCTGGGTTCGATCCTCAGCACCACATACAAAGCAATAAAATAAAGACATTGTGTCCATCTACAACTAAAAAAATTAAAAAAAAAAAAATATATATATATATATATTTCCAAGTAGGCTAATCCTTCTGTTGATCAAAATTATTCTCCATTTATGTCCTTATAGTTTTTATTTTAAAAGTACACACATAAGTGTATGCCCATTTAAAAATACAGCTTTACAAGTATATAAAATTAATTACATATCCCATCAAGAATATTTCCAAGAAAGATATTTTCTTCTCATTTAACTCTTTATATTTACTAAGACAAATATTTTTGACTAAGAATAGGACATTGTTTAAATAAGAAATTTATGTCCAAAAAGATGGACATAAAAATGGAAAGTTTAATATTCTAAATCTGTCATAGGAAAACTATCCAAAAGGCAAAGACAAAAGTCCAAAGCCATCATCTATCTGCCTGGTCAATCCAAGAAGATGTCACCAAGA
Organism: Geosciurus inauris; assembly: GCA_004024805.1. NCBI lineage: Eukaryota > Metazoa > Chordata > Mammalia > Rodentia > Sciuridae > Geosciurus > Geosciurus inauris. The sequence continues at coordinate 48,515 of PVHX01001433.1, forward strand.
AGATGATATTTGCAAAAGTCAATGAACTAAGGCAAGAGGAGTGGCAACAGATTCAAAAGAAGCTTCTGAGATAGAGTTGACAGGAGTTTGCAACTGGATAAAGATGGATGAAAATAAGAGAAAAGTATGATAGGTGAGTGATAACAAAGATAGTTTTTTATGTGGAAGAGCTTAGACCAAAAACTTTAATTAATTTAACTTTGAATAGGAAAACCTATTAAAATGCACAAGTTTTAAAAAGGAGCACAGTAAAATCTTCCTTTCTCCTAGTGCCTCAGTTCTTATTTTCATAGGTGAGAGGAATGTTTTTACATTTACAGTTTGTGAAAATTAATTGGTACAGAATAAACTCTACAATTTAGAGAAAATTGTGCCATATGCATGTATCCATGAAACCATCAACATAATCAAGGTAACAAATTCATTAAGTCACCCTCAAAATTTCCTGGGTAGCTCTATATTCCTTCTTTGCTCCTCCTCCCTGCATCCTCCAAAACTGAGAATCCCTTATCTTCTTTCTATTACTTTAGATTAGTATTTACTTTTTATAAATTGAATCATACTCCAAGTATTCTTTTTTGCCTGGCTTCTTTCTCTTGCCATAAGAATTTGTGCATCACGTCTATGGGCTTTCTCATTGCTGAGTAACATCTCATGGTATGAATATACCACTTATCCATCAAGTGCTAGGTAAATAGCCACATGAATTATTTGTAAGTTTGGACATTAAAAATATAGTTGCCGTGAGCATCCCTGTACACAATTTAATAAACATTGGTTTTCATATCTAATGTATATGTAGAAAGGAGTGGAATGACTGGGTTTGATAGATGGTATATATGTAATTTTTAAAGAAAGCGTCAAACTTTTCAAGTTTTCAAAGTGGTTGTACCATATGACATCCTCATCAGCAATGTAGAGAGTCCTAATTACTTCATATCTTTGCCAACATGCATAATGGTAAATCTTTTTAATTTTATGGGTTTAATAATGGTATTGCATTGTGGTTAGAATGTACAGTTTCTTGATACATAATTATGTTGAGTAACTCTTCCATATACTTCTTGGCAATTTGGTGTTCATGTCTTGTGCCCATTTCTTTCTTGAATTTTGCACATTTATTATTGAGTTTTGAGAGTTTTCTTTCCCTTCCAAAAAATGTTCTGGATACAAAGCCTCTGTTAGATATGTAATTTTTAAGTAGTTTCTCCAAGTATATGGCTTGTCTTTTAATTCACAAGTGTATTTTGAGGACTGGATGATCAGTTCTGATAATATATGGTTTATTAATTTTATATCGATCTTGCTTTTGATGTTCTAGTTAAGAAATTATTTCTTAACAATTTTATCCTATGTTTTCTTCTAGAAGCTTTTACAGGTTTTTGTTCTTTTTTTTTGGTACTGGAGATTGAACTCAGGGGCACTTGACCACTGAGCCACACTCCCAGCCCTATTTTGTGTTTTATGTAGAGACAGGGTCTCACTGAGTTGCTTAGCACCTCACCGTTGCTGAGGCTGGCTTTGAACTTGTGATTCTCCTGTCTCAGCCTCCCTAAATGCTGGGATTACAGGCTTGCGCCACAGTGCCCGGCTCAGGTTTTTGTTCTTGAATTTAGGCATCTTACACATTATAAGTTTATTTTCATAAATCATGAAAATCATGTATTAAAATTCACTTTTTTTTATAATATGGATTTCAAATATAACAATATTTGTTGAAGAGTCTATTCTTTCTCCACTGAATAGCCTTTGCACCTTTGTTGGAGAACAACTGGCCATATGTATTTGGGTTTATTTTTTGGACTTTCCATTTCTGTTTCTTAAGTCCATTTGCCTCTCTTGATGACAATATTGTACTGTTTTACTTCAGTTTTTAAATAACTCCTAAAGTCAGCTAGTATAAAAATTCTTGCTTCTTCTATGTCAAATTAATTTTGACTGTTCTAGAGCCTTTATGCTTCTACATGCATTTTGGAATTTAGCTTTTCAGTATTTTATCAAAATGCCTGCTGGACTTTTAACTGGGATGGCATAGATCAATTAGACAAAAATGACAAAAACTTATAAACATGAAGTTTTCCAGAAGATGAATGATTGTCTCTTCCCACTCTTCAGTTATTTATATTTCTATTAACTTTTTCTCAGTGAAATTTTTTTTTTCATTTTAGTTTTCAGTGTGCAGGCAAATCTTCCCTATCTTTTGCCAAATTTCTAACATTTCTCTGATAATAATGCTAATAGCCAAGAAAGTATGCTTTAAATTCCATCATTATTTCAAAAGCAGTTTATCAAGGCTGAAACTCATGGACCTATTTACAGCAGACATTTGACATTTTATGAATTCTCAACTTAGATTGCGTTAGAATCACATCTAATAGGCTTACTTTTTTCATTCCTGTTTAAAAAAGAAGGAAGGAAGGTAGGAAGGAAGGAAAGAAGGAAGGAAGGAAGGAAGGAAGGAAGGAAGGAAGGAAGGAAGGAAGGAAGGAAGGAAGGAAGGGAAGGAAGGAAGGAAGGAAGGAAAGGAAGGAAGGAAGGAAGGAAGGAAGGAAGGAAGGAAGGAAGAAAACAAACTAGGTTGCATATCATATATCTTCAAAGTTAAAGTACCAGCATGAATGCTATACCAAACTTTATTTTAAATTAGATTTCAGATTTCATTGGAGGCAGAGGATTTGAGAAATAGACATGTTAAAGATAAACACATTTATATGTGAATTATCTTCAACTTTAAATATCACAAGACAAGCCAGCGGCGGTGGCGCAAGCCTGTAATCCCAGCACTTAGGGAGGCTCAGACAGGAGAATTGTGAGTTCAAAGCCAGCCTCAGCAATGGCAAGGCTCTAAACAACTCACTGAGACCCTGACTCTACATAAAACACAAAATAGGGCTGGGGACGTGGCTCAGTGGTCGAGTGCCCCTGAGTTCAATCCCTAGTACAAAAAAAAAATATATATATATATCACAAGACAATTGTGAGGAATGTTGAAAGCAGGAAAACAGGATATGCTGTTTGTTTTGATAAGTGTTTGCAAAATCAGGGAAGAGGCACTAAGAACATAGAGAATAACATTAAAGGATTAATAATGACTCATCGATCAGAGAACACATTGATTAAATTGACAAGAATAATTAAGGGTGAATTGCCTTAATAGAATTTTTCTAAGCAAAATATTTCCTTTGAGCTTGGGAAAATGTTTCTATAATCAAGAATTTTCAATTGTGCATGGAAGATTTGTGTTGACAAAGAAAGAAAATACATATTCATGGATCAGATATTAGTGAATGCAGCCTTATCCCTAGTCAAACAAAAAGCTCAGTGACTGTAGATTATATAAGACTGTGATTGGCTGGGCGTGGTTGGTGCAAGCCCGTAATCCCAGCACTTTGGGAGGCTGAGACAGGAGAATCACGAGTTCAAAGCCAGCCTCAGCAACAGCGAGGCGCTAAGCAACTCAGTGAGACCCTGTCTCTACATAAAACACAAAATAGGGCTGGGGTTGTGGCTCAGTGGTTGAGTGCCCCTGAGTTCAATCTGCAGTACCAAAAAAAATTAAAAAAAAAAAGACTGTGATTGGCTAACATAGAGAAAATGATTACAATGTGTTTTTATTAAAGTTATGCTTTTATTCATTTGGCTATTTTGTACTTCAGCAATATCCATTGTGCAGAGACTCTTTCTTTGGTATTTTGGGCACTAACCTCTATGATTACTCCTTTTTTTGTGTGGTTATGAACAAAGTTCATTCATTAAGAATTGAGTGTGCACTAGAATTCACCTATGTATACAAAGGAAGCTTTGAAGGACAGACTCAAACATGATTAATGTGTGGAGGATTTTTTGAGAAGTCCTAAGAAACATTTTTATTTATTAGACTTTATTATGGTTTATATTTTAAGAGGTATTTCCCCTTACATTTGCTTTTAGTATAATGCACAAGAAATTTATGCTAGATGTAAAAATTACTGTATCATTTGTTTATAACATTTTTCATACTTATCTCCAAATGAATTTGGTGAAGCTGAAGACATACATAATGAAACTGCCAAATCAATCATAAAGTATTAAAAAATGTGTAAAAGGGAAGGAAATACACTAAAACCTAAACAATCATTAAGGATTTAAATAAGCTACTGGTCTCTTGGAAGTCTTATGGAAAAATCTGTTCAACCTTGAGTCAGTTTTCACCCAAAATTAAAATATCAGTCACTTGGGAAATTGAGGCAAAGAATTATAAGGAAAAATGACCAAAACGGGTGTAGACCTCAATGGATCAGCATTGCCTTCTATTAAGCAGTGGAGTCAATCAGTCAGGCATTGGAGGGGCACATTTTTGGGGGAGAATATGGCAGGGGGCTGCAACAAATGTCAGAGGTTTTATAGGGCCTTTGCTGAGCCAGGAGGAGCCAGTTGGTGGGCTTTGGGTGGGCAGGTTGAAATTTGGCTGAATCATAGTAGGAGAAATCTTGGCTGTGGCAGGGAGAGCCACCTTGAGCAACTGGAGGAAAGATTATAGGTAACGGAAATTGTACATGCTCAGGGCCCCTTGTCCTTCCTGGGGGACATGATTTTCACAGGGTCAAAACCAGCCTCAACAACTTAGTGAGGCTCTAAGCAACTTAGTGAGAACCTGTCTCAAAATAAAAACATAAAAATAAACAGGGCTGTGGATGTGGCTCAGTGGTTAAGCCCCTGGGTTTCAATCCCTGGTACCAAAATCAAAACAAAACAAAACAAAAACAAAACCCAAGATACTTAAAATATTTGGATATCTAGTGTTCAGACAGGGTTTATATCAAACTAATAAACTGGTACAAGTATTTCCTGCAAAAATTCCTACTGTAAAGACATAGAGGCATTTTGTTTAAAATTATCTGCCCTGATGATGTACACTGTTTGACTTCATGAGATAATTACCCTCCTACTTTTGCTAGGTTTAAAAGAGCCTTACTTTTTCTATTCTTCCACTAAACCTTCCTGTGGCGACATCTCACTCTTCAGCCTCTGACCCTTGGGTTGCCACTTAATGGGAAGGTTGACAAGGCTAAATCTTTAAAATAGAAAGAGGAGAAGACTTAACTCCATGAATTCAATATTGAAAATTCAATTTGGAGCTTGAAAGAATAATTTGATAAGGTATTTGGAAAGAATACCCTGCTCACATTTGAAAACCAAACCAAACCAAACAGAAACAGAAATAAATATGGTCCTGGATTTCCCAATTCTATCCGTAATAGAGATCTGGAGAATGACATGCAGGCCAGAATGAAAGCCTGTGCTGTGACCAGCAGTTTTCTGATATTTTTCTGAGCTGCCCTATAGAGAGCTTGTCACATTGTGACAGATTTTCATTATAGAGGGAACAATAAATGCTACCAATAGGAAAAGATAAGTGAAATCAGAAGACTCAAGAAAGTTGGCTGGTTTTGCATGTTAATTTCTCCCACTTGCATAGCATTTTATTTTCAAGATGCTTCTATATAAACATTTTCTCTGTTGTTCATCCTACACTGAGCCTTATTTAGCATCCTCTACACCTAAATGTAGTTGTGAGCCAGCTCTAAAAGCCACACCCTGTGCAGCCACTTGTGACAGCTACTTTGTTCAGATAAAGATTGTTTACAAAGCTACATTTTTTGTTTTTATATTGTGGAGGGGTTAGGGAGGTGATGAGGATTAAATGGCTGGGGAGGGGAGGTGTAGAGGGTGTTACCATTCCCAACACGTTTTATTTTTATGTGTTTATTTTGAGATAAAGTCTGCTAAGTTGTTGAGGGTCTTGGTAAATTGCTGAGATTTTAATTCTACTTTCTATTCTTTACTTGGAGTTATTTTGCCCTAATCCAGTGGGAAGACATTCTGATATTTTAGGTAAACAAACAACAATATCTGCTTGAGAGTACATGCAAAGTACCAGGTAGTATTCCAAATGCTAAGATGTGGTAGACAAAATTCTGAAAAACATCGCTAAGATTCCTTGACTAGTATGTGGCACATGACAAAGTAAATCTATGAATGGCTCGTATGGGTTGATACTCTTGCTTTGATACAATGCTCTGATTTCTATTGCAGATTCTATATATAGATTATCTCTTTTGGGGACCACTAAGATGACCCTTTTAGATCAAGGTATTGCCTCAATTTCTGCTGAAAAATTATTTTCTCCATTGCCTTCTTTATATTATCTCTTTGCTCTGAAGCTTAGCTTAGTACTGCCTACATCATTACTCCATATAGACATTGTGATGGTTTAGCTATAAGGTATCTCTCAAAACCTCATGTGTGAGACAATGCAAGAATCTCTAGAGGTGAAATGATTAGATTATGAGAGGTGTGACCTACTCAGTGGATTAATGCACCAATATGGATTAACTGTGAGGTAACTCTAGGCAGGTAACATGTGGCTAGAGGATGTAGTTTACTGCACGGTTTACCTTTGAGGTTTTCATATTCTCCTTGGTGAATGGAGCTCTCTCTCTCTGCTTCCTAGCTGTCATATTTTGAGCTGTTTTCCTCTGCCACACTCTTCCTTGTGATGTTCTACCTCATCTTGGGCCCAGAGCTATGGAGTCCACCACCCATGGATTGAACCTCTGAAACCATGAGCCAAAAATTAATGGTTTTTTTTTTTATGTTGTTCTTGTCAAGTCTTTTAATCTCAGCAATGAAAAAACTGACTAAAACAGATATAGATCCTTGCTTCCACTTTATGGGAGGAACATCTGGCCACCTCTTAATACAATTGGTCTAGTAATGGGAAGAAAGAATAGCTGGAGAAAAGGCAAAAATGAAAAGCTAATGTCCCCAGAGAAGCTGGAGAGGAAATTGCAACATGAAATAAGATGATTGGAAGTATAAGCCATGAGAAATGGGAAACTTGAATAAATCTTAAAGATTCAAGGCCACAGAGAACCATGGAACATGGGGATAGAGGTGGTAGCAAGAGCTGGATCATAAAAGGGAGAAAGTATGATTGACATTGAAGTTGGTCTCAAACAAGTAGGAATGTAGCAAGTAAAGTGCAGCCAATATACATAGGATCAAATAGCATCCTTTTCTAGAACTTGTTCTGCATGCAGATTTGGACTCCCAATTCTTAATTGAGGTGGTATATCTGCTGGCACCTATTTAGAAAGCACATTGACAAATTTAACATTTTTATTTCCTACAGAGTGTGTTAATGTTGATTTAACCTCATACAGATCTAAATTTTCTTATAGGTAATAAGAGCATAGCCACACCTCTTAGATTACATTGCATCCATGAGCTAGACAACTCTAGACGACCTCCTTTTATCTTAAGAAGTTCTCCTGTCATGTAGGAAAGTTTAAACTAAAATAAAGAAAAGTTCTATGTAGGGAATTTCTTAATTCCACTAAAATGAAAATTTCCTCAAAGACAATCTGCTATTTCTTCAAGATCGGCTGAACGTTCTCCCCAGAGGCATGATCCTAAACCTGAGATAGCTCCTACCTCTTCATTTTAGAACAGCTTCTCTAAGTTTCTTAAATGTGAACTGAAAAAAAGTCATCTAAAATATCCATTTTTCCTTTTGCCTTTCATTCTTTTCTTGCAGGTCATAACTCTTTTCCTACTGAAAGTATCTCCTGTTTAATTGCATCAAAGTTGCATCTTTAATTACTTTGCCATTCTTTAGTTTTATGTTACCACTTGGTGCTATATTAATCTGCATGTGTTACAGAGTGCACTGTAAATGTGAAACATATAAATAAATGGTGCTATAAATGACGTTACCTTGTGGATATATCCTGAGCTGTCTGTGGAAATGTGTGCTATAGCGAAAAGATTAGTTTTTGGATTCAAACTTTTCTGGAATAGAGTCTTTACTAAAACTGATTTAAAACTTTACTAAAACCATGTGTCCTCTCTGAAGCTTTGTGTTCTCATCTGCATTAAGGCCAGGTATGCATGGGCTTTTAGGAGATAAGATAGCTTATCCAAATCCCAGGTCCCTCCCACAATAGCTCTGTCCTTTCAACCAGCTAACTTCATCTTTCATTTTTACACCTGTAAATTGAGAATTTTAATAATGCCTTACTCACAGGAGTTGTTGTGAGGCTTAAGTGAGATATTGCATGGTAACGCATAGTGCATTTCTAACATTTATTAAGATTGCTGTTATCTGTGAATTGGGGAATCTAATAACTATCTTAAAGGATTTAGTGTGAGAAAATGTGGATTTTTTGAAAGCACAAAGTTTGAATGCTCCCCTTTAAACTGGTCCTTCCCTCTCAATATCCAATACTGTCTGTCATTGCTTTTAAACTATAATGCAACAGAATTGATCTTGCAGTGTATTCTACTTCTGCAGTGAATCTTATGAAACAGCATGTGGACATAATGATAGCACTCCTTGATTTTTATATGGAAAAACATTTATCGTTAGTGTATAGCTACTGAAACCTGAGGCAGGAAGTTCTATTTTCATATTTCTTAATCATCATCTTTTCTTTTAAACCCAGTTCTCCATGTAAAATAGTATTTATTCATGGCCTGGGTTCAGTAGTTGCATTCACACCAACTTCATGATACCTGCCCTAGATCTCCTAACCTGATACAGGTTGCTGGAAGGATGATTAGAGGCAGGTGCTATAGGCCATCTGCTATTGGCAGTGTATTCCCTTGGTCTCAGGGAAGTCTTCTTGTGGTCCCACTTCTGGAGGCTACAGAAAGACCTATACACAGACCTCTCATTGTTTTAGGAGTTGAAAAGTCCATTTTTGGAGACTAAAACATAACCAAACCTTTCTGAAATATTTGAGGATGTTGTTCCAGTTTTTCAGAAGCCAATAGAAGGAAAGGAATCCTAGCCTCCATTCTGGATAGGTGGTGGCTGCCCATCTTTGCCTTTTATAACAAGGGAACCAGAAACAACTAGGCAGCTTCAGCGACTCCCATCGTAATTCAAGGACAATGCTCTGAACATCTATTATTGCTGCTGGAACACTCTTCAAAATGAAATCAAAATTGAGTATTATGATGCTACCCAAAGTCTTAAAACCAATGAAATCTGCAGTGTTCTCATATTTGAACAACTCTGGGCAATGTGATGCAAATTATGCTGTTAACAAGAAATATAAAAATGGGTTTATAAACCTATTAGCTGCCTTTAAAACTGTAGCCTCAGAGAGCATTGCAAAGTTTCCTCTGAGGAGCATGCAGGGTCACCAGGGTGGTTTCCAGAATTGTTTCAGGAGACTATCATCAAACAAGTCATGCAATCCCACAGGCTACATTTTATTGACGTTGCCCAGGTTTGACCTGCCATGCATACATAATTAGATAGCATGTATGAAATCATAAGGCACAAGGCCTTAATCTTTATATACCACTTACTTCTTTTTAACTTCCACCATGGTTTTGGCTAATAGACTTGGCTCAGTTGATAATTAGAAAAAAAAGAGAATGTTTTAATTAAACAGGCACTATAGCATAAATTATTGGTTTATGTTGTAGATTTTAGTACCAATATAGCAATTAAGATTCCTATTAAAAACTGTGTTACCCTGTAAAAGTTATTCAGCCTCTCTGAACTTGAATTTTTTTCTACATATAAGCTGAGAATAATACCACCTTTGTGGATTGTTGCAGAATTTAAATAATCTTATGAGGCAGCTGCTCAGTAAACATTCATTGTTATTTTTGTTAATTATAATAGGAATTAAAGTCATGAAAATTGTTTCACTAAAACTACAGTAAGAAACTATGGCATTGTAAGAAGTTGTTTACAAAAGTAAAATTGGTCTGGATTCTCAGGTTCCCATATTCTAAGAAATAGTAAGAATTTAAATTTCTCAGCAGAGAAGGAAGATGTATGTTTTATAAAGAGGTTACGTTCTGAATCTGATTTGGAAGTACCAGTGTGAATTTGTATTCCTGGTACATGTTAGGCTTATGGGGAAACATATTTCTTAACTATGCTGAACAGATTTAGAGACATTTATCAGCTCAGTTGAAATGAGCAACCCTGGTGCACATACTACAGTCTCCAAATGCCATCTCCCACTAGAAGAAACCAGGGCTCTTTGCAGATGCATCCCAAGACAATTACAAGATGAGCCTGGTTTGTTTTCTAAGGGCCAGAATGCAAATTGGCTATGACAGTGTGTTATGGTAACATGAAAAGGAATTCTGAACCCTAGAAGGCTTCTACTGGCCAACCATGGGGCAAAGTGAGCAAATAATAACAAAATGCCTGAAACACCTCCAAGAGTTAAGACCTATGAGATAGTAATGGTAATAAAAAAGAAAGTGTTAAATTAGTTAATTATCATTTCACTTATTATTTTAAAATTGACAGGTATGGTAAAAGTGTCAAAATTTTCCCTGAATGTTTATATGTACTCTTCCACTGCTAAGCAAAGTAGCAGATGAAGAGATTTTCCCTTTAACGTTATATTATAGTGAATAAAGGAAGAAAGAATGATGGAATTAAAATACCTTCTCACTGCTCTAGTGAGTGGATGAATCCAGGCATTTATCAGCAGTGGTTGAAATCAAAGAAGACGATGTCTACCTTCTAGGCAGGTCTACCTCAAATCTGATCAATCTTCTAGATCTAATTTATAGGAAATAGAGAACACAGAGAGCAGAACAGAGGTTCATGTTAAACAGTACTGCAAGAATGTTAGAAACAAAAAGGGAGGAAAAGAGGGAGGGAAAAGAGAAAGGAGAGAGAGGGAGAGGAGGGAGGAGATGGACGAAGGCGGGGAGAGGAGGAGGGAAAAAGAGTCCAGAAGAGAAGAGAAAAGAGGAAAGGAGAAGATGGAATGGAGGAGGAAGAGAGGAGAAGGAGGAGAGGAGGACAAGAGGAGGAGAAGGAGGACCAGCTGGGCAAAGGCAAACACCTGTAGACTGAAGACTTCATAGGTAACCTGTCAACCAATCAAATGTACTTCTTTCTAGATGGTACAAAGAATACTTCTGCTTACAGGTCCCCCCAAATCAAGTTGTTGTTTGTTAATTTGTTCTCAGGTAGAAAACAAAACTAAAGATCTGCAGCAAGGATAAAAAATTTTTTCACTTGTGTGGTTGGATGATACTTGATTTCATGGTATATATATTAAAATATATATTTTTAAGGGCAAGGGAAACAAAATTCACTGAATGCTTTCTATTTGCCAAACTTTTTGTATATGCTGTTCTAATTCTCAGAGCAATAATGGTGGTAAATGGCATTTTATCTGTTTTACAGAGTGGACATAGTGGTGCGGGGGTATGAGGAAAATGGACTCATTAAACTTACCTCAAACGTGGAAAGGCAGGGTTCATGCTGAGTTCCCTGACTCTGGTACTGTATATACTGTTTATGTTCCTCCTGGTTATAGTAAACTACATCCTTCAGAAAAAGATCATATTACGGTTCTCATTCAGAGGTGGGCCAAAAGGATCTGTTAACAGAGTTCTTCATGCCAAGTTAGAAGTCTGTGCATGACAGAGAACCCAGGAACACTTGGGTGGTGTTTCAAAGAAAATTTCCCTCAAAGAAATGATTCTATTTCAGGTCATTTATAGCCATGGTTGACCATGATATCATCTTTGCTGGTGTTATTTTTTAAAAATTACAAATGGTGCTCATATATGAATACACAACCAGTATAACTCTATACCATATACAACCACAAGAATGGGATCCTAAATGGAATGGGTTGTACTCTGTGTATGTATAATATGTCAAAATACAATCTACTGTCTTATACATCTAAAATCACAATAAACAAAAATCATGAATGGAAACAAGATTAGAAAAATGTGCATAAAGCCTTTCAAGGATACAGGTAAGTGGATATATTGATCTCTTAAGATCAACTGTTTCATGAATGAATTGGAAAAGTGACCTTACAGAGAGGCTCATACTTAAAAGTTATGTTTTCTAACAAATATCTGACCTGTTCACTGCATACATAGTATTATTTGAACACAACCTCTAACTAATCATCTTGTCATTTATTAGTTTACCTAACTTCTTTCTCTGCCTTGTTTGCAAAGGATTTTGGATGTATTTGTTAAATGCTACAGTACTTTCTCTATGGTAGATAAAACAGCTTCTGTTTTTATCTTCCTAAGGCAATGTTGATTGCTGTGAAGATGTCTCTATTAAATTCTTTTCATACTAGCTAGCTTGATGGTCTATCGAAAGGCTTTATCTATACTCATTTTTGTCCTTTGTCCATTTCTCTGTGGTGCCATTCGGAAATGCAATATGATTACAGTGTTTTCTCTATTTTGGTGTTGCTACACAGGAAATATACTCATTTCTTTTTAACATATACTTAACAGTAATATTGTTAGTTGCTGAACATCTCAGCTTGAGCAGGAAAATAAAGTTCATAGTGCAGTAAAAGCAATATTCTTAATTTAAATCTGGGGTCTTTGGGGCTGTGCGTTATTGTTCTCAGTTCTGAATAGAACTTTAAAGGCTTTTTTTATTTTTTTTAAGTGATGCTCCTTTGATACATATCCAAAGATTTGATCTTTCAGAACATCATGGTTCAAATAAGATAATGCATGCTGTGGAAAGTATCATAATGAATAATTTGTAATCTCAAGAGTCTGCTCTCTCCTTAGAAAGGCTTCTTCTGTTTATCTACCTGTTTATGGATTGAACTGTGGCTCATTTAGAATTTAAAAAAAAATGCCATACTAGGCTGTCAATGGAAGCAATGTTTAAAAGCTTGAGCAAATCAAGCCATTCCTTAGGGTTATTTAATTTTAAGTGACAATTGATTTGAAAGGGTTAATTATTTAACAGCATGGACTTGTTTGACTTCAATTAAAATATGATTATCTATACTTTTGTCTATTTCCAGAGCAAGTACCTTCCTTCACAAAGATGAGATATCCCACCACCTTACCCTAATTATTTCTCAAAGTCGAGGCCAAAGGGCTACATTAGAGGTCCACTAGCTTCTAGAGTATTTCTCTGGTAATTCTGACAATCTGCCTCACTTGGAAGATCAAGCTGATGTACCTAAAGTTCCCAGAATTCCTTGTCCTACTGGTGTTCACCTGTGTAGCAACATCGATCTTTTAAATACTTGACACCAGAATTCCTCTCAGGGAGAGAATTCTCTTTGATTAAGGACTTACCTTGACCAGGCTTTGTAACTGGGAAAACAACAGCTCTGAAAGCGTGCTATGAAAGACAACAGCATGAAAAGGCATAGTTAAAACAGCTCTGCATAATAAGCTAAGAGGATTCCGCAATACATGCAGTTGTCTGAGGTTTTTTCAGAGAGGGAGCCTCAACTCAGCATGAGCGGGGTTCTTGACAGATGTCACAGAAACAAATTTGAGGACATGTCAGCTAGAGATTTATTTAGGAAAAAAGAGTCACATTCAAGGGAGAATGGGGACCATTTTGAGTGAAAGATGCTCCTCTCTTAAAGGAAAGTTACTAAGGGTTGGGCAAGGGAAGATAATGTGGAGATACCAGTCTAGTGATCACAAGGTAGCCTATAGTGATCTGCCAGTTCTCAGGAGTCGTAGGCTCATCTTTTTCCATTATCTAATCAAGAGATAACATGGGAAAAGTGCCCTATAAGTTTCATATCTCCCTTTGCTCCATCTGTTCTAAAAGTGCATGTGTTCATGGACTAATTAATAGTGAACAAGGTGATTTTCATTAGTGAGTAAATTGATGGTAACTCTAAGATTTACAGATTTCCTTTAAATTTGGGAGTGCCAGGGCTGTGAGAGAAAACCAGTGATAGGCCTGGGAGGAATACTGGCTTAGGGTTAAAGGTATAAGAAACTTTAAGGTTGGCTTTCAGATTAAAGTTGTAGTTTCCTGTCCTTCCATTTATCTCTTTCCTATGTTTGTTTGTTTGTTTGTTTTCTATCCCACCTCAGTGTCTCTGTCACCTTCTTTAATCTGAGGAGTTCTTCAGTTTTTCACTGTCATTCATGACCTTGACACATTTAAAGAGTGGTCACTTTGGGTTTCTTTAATTTTTTCTGCAGAATGCATTGCAGTTTTGCAGTTTGGGCAACAATATAAAGGTACTGATACTATATCCTCAGTGCATTATTACAGTAGGCAGATGTTTGTGCATGTCACTAGTAGTGCTAACTTCCTTTCTTTTCTTTTCTTTCTTTCTTTCTTTTTTTTTTTTTGTGAAGGTAGTGTGTAGTAGGTTTCCTATGAAGCAACTAATTTCCAGTTTGAAAGTGATAAGTATGTTGGGGGAATAATTTGGGATTATTCAGATGTCCTGTTTCACATCACATTTCTTCCTACTAGTTTTAGCATCGTGTTTTATTCTCATCTGCAACAATCATAACTGTGGTGTTTGTCTTGGACATATTCTGAAGTTAGATCATGAATGTGCTCCTGGAAGATTTATATGAAGAGTGTGAGCTACAGGAGACTCAAGATCACCTTAAGATTTATGTTCTGATAAAGAAGATGGTTTCAATTATCATAAAGTGAAATATGGGAAGAGGTGGAACAGGTTTAAAGGCACAGTTTATGGATATAATCCTGGCTATGCTATTTTTGAGATAACTATTATGTATGAAAGCAGAGATGTGAACTAGACATGGGATAAATGATCCTGAAGTTCAGGAAGAAAAATGAAATAGAAGCTGGGTATGGTGGTGCATGCCTGTAATCCTAGTGGCTCAGAGGCTGAGGCAGGAGGATCGCAAGTGCAAAGCCAGCCTCAGCAACTTAAAAAGACCCTGCCTCTAAATAAAAAATAAACAGGGCTGGGATGTAGCTCAGTGGTTAAGCGTCTTCGGGTTCAATCCCTGGTACAAAAAAAAAGAAAAAAGAAGGAGAAGGAGGAAGGAGGAAGGAAAAAGGAGGAAGGAGAACAAAAATGAGATAGAGATAAATTTGGGTGCCTGGGTAAACATGGATATTTAAACTGTTGAGATTGTACAAGATCTCAAAAGAGCATCAAAAATAAAGGCACAGGAAATCCCGTGACTGAGCCATGGGGTAACTCAAGGTTAAGAGATGAAGAATTTTAAGAAATCAGGAAGTCAAAATAAGAAATGGTCACAAGAATTTAAGATTGTTGGAAAAGAAAACTTGTCAAAAGCACTGGAGTTCAAGAAAATTGGATTGGAAAGTTTAAGTCAAGTCTGTTAGATGGGTAACTTCATTTGATCTTTCAGCCCTATGAGAGTAATATGTGAATTCATTGTTAGAGTCTCTTTCCACACCAGCCATTTGAATTCAATACCAGTGGGATGGATACAAATTGTTTGTGTTAGTAAACCTGCTGGAAAGGCAGGGTCATATATATGTGTTGAAGTCAGCAGTGGTTAAAATCCCCCAAATGCAAGAAAACACCAATTTTCTAGCATTTAGGCCATGTTTTGGTTTTCATCAGAAGAGCTAAAGATATAATTTACCGAGGAAACAGAGCATAACTTGCTGTTGACCTGGGGTAGGGCTAGATAGCTCTCATCGATTTGTTTTTCTTTTCATTTCTAAGTTAAATGTCAGGGAAAGGGGACCCAGGCTCATTGTTTCATATAATATATGACTCCTGCTGGGTTTCAGAATGCTACAGAAATGATGAGGTGCTACTGATTATATTAAAATTTGCTGTCATTATTTTAGCATTAATGCAAAAGTTTTAAATTTATAATTCTTAGGGAGAAAGGAATGACTGTGAATTATATAGCGTAGAGAGTTAATCAATAATCCAACTGTTACTCAATTCCGGCAATTACATAATTTTAAACTCAATTTTTGTTTTATTGCTTTAATTCATCCACAAGATATTGTTATACCTCAGTTAAAGGAAGATAGAATAATTTATTTTGGAATAAAGCACATTTCTAGATTAAATATGCAAAATAAAAAATCTTTGGTTGTTTGAGGATCAATATTCTTGGAGGCAGAGGGCTAAGTTAAAACTATCCTGGGGAGATCATAACTTAATCAACGGGACAGGTAAAATTATTCCTTTTTGTTCACAAACACCCTCAATCTTAAATTGCTTAAAATTTCCCCTAATTTCCCAAAGGAAACCTAGGGACATGACCATTATTAGTTTCCAAAATTACAGAGCTGGGAAAATGAACATTTTTCACTGTTTTATATCTACTTTATTCTACATTTAAAAATGCACTATATTATGCAGATTTAGCATGAAATTGTTTTCTGCAAACATAGTTTAACATATATTCATACACACATATTTCCTCTAATTTCCTTAAGTAGCATGTCAAGCAGATTGGTGAGAAGAGGGAAATCTCACTTTAAATATTCGCCCAACCTTATGTTATCCAAATCTCTTTGTAGATAACTGGATTGATTCTACCACATCTAGATCAGTGAGATGGAGCTGGGCTCTAAAGAATTAATCAGAGCAGAGTGTCCTCCTAAAGGTATTTCTAACTGGAAAAAATTGGGAGGGGTGTCCAAAACCAAGTTTATAGAGTAAAGTTAAGGTCACAGAGAGGGCAGTTTGAGGACTATAAAAGACTGTAACATTCAATTCCCCAGTATTTGGAAGCTGCCATATGGATAATAAATATTTGCTGATGAATATATGCATACATACATATGTACATACATACAGTGACAGAAAAATCCAAGGAATTTGAAGGTAATCCAAGGAAAATGAAGGCTTTATGGAATTTGAAGGCAAGATCCATAGGTAAACACATAATTAAATATGGCTATGGTTTGTTTTATTAGCCTGTATAAATTATGTCACACAAAAGAATTCTAACTTCTGTACTTAAAACTTTTTATTACAACATAATTTCAGACTTACATAAAAGTTGCAAAATTGGTACAAAGAATTCCCATGTATTCTTCACCCAGATCACCCAAATATTTTATCATAATTTCTTTATCCATATTATTCTGTTAGATATACAGTCCCTTTGCTTCTAAGTACCCCAATGTATTTATCCTAACCACAATACAGTTATCAAAAGCAGAAAATTAATAGTGATAGAAGGCTATTATCATAGATCTTATTTAAATTTCTTCAATTGTCCTACCAGTGTCAATATTTAATCTTTCTGGTCCAGAATCAAAGTCAGATGATACACAACATTTAGTTGTCATGTGTTATGGAATCTGGAATATCTCCAAAAGCTCATGAAGCTTGGAAGCATGATGCATGAAGTTTGAAGCATGGTCCCCAACCTAGCAAGGTTCAGAGTGGGCTTTTGGGAGATGATGGAATCATGGGGACTCTGATCTCATTAATCCACAATTATTTCATTGATAGCTGAATGGACTAATGGGAGAAGTGGGAATCTAGTTGGAGGAAGTAGTCACTGGGGCTGTGCCCTGGATGGGTTTATCTTACTCTAGCCATGGTTTGGTAGGGTCGTCCTTCATTGGAAGGTAGCTACATCTCCAGCTGATTGGCTCTGTGTCTGAGGATTGGTCTGGTCTAGACACTGTGCACTTGTCTGGCTTTCTCTTGGGCAGCTGATCTCAGCTGTCTGGCCAGCTCTTGATTTCTTTGGATTCTACACATTAGTATCCTTGTTGGTTGTACATAGGTCATGCCCTAAGAGCAGCATTTTTGATTAGACATTTCCATGTGTGTCTGTGGGTCAGCTCTTCTAACTGCCACCCTGCTCTTGCCCATGGTGGGTGTGCGCTCTATTGTAAATGTTTGCACCTTGTTACTGCTGACTGAAGACGGCCACCTGGCCTTTGTTTCCTACATCCTGTTATACCTATTGCTATCAGAGAGCCCAGTTTGTAACAGCATCTGTTGCTGTTAGTATTACAATTAAAGACCAGCCATGCTGAGTCTCTAAATGATGTTCTGATGCTGATTCCCCTTTCTTTAGCATATTGTATATGATTTTTGAAAACAGAATAAGAGGCACTCTGGACCTTTCTGAGAAATGTCATTAGCTGATATTTTGGTGTTTTTGTTTTGTTTTGGTCTACTATAGAAGTAGATGTTTTTTCATAAGCCCACTCTCTGAGCCTTTGGATTTTTTTTTCTTTGTGTTGTACTACGGCAGTTTTGGGATCTGTGCTTTTTTGTTTGTGTGTTTGTTGTTGTTGTTGTTTTGTTCTTTAAGCTTCCAAGAGCCATTCCTAAAGCATGTTTGAATTCTGTCTTGGTTCTTTTGCCATGGTGTTCAAGAGTGGCCCCATATTAACACTCTTTATTCAGTTATGTATTTTGATCCCCTTGATCCAGCACTCTCAGAATCTACTACTAGATGTAATTTTTCAATTCCTCACAGTGTTTTAGCCAGACCCAAAATATTTGTAGGGTTATATCACTCTTATCTCTTAGCAGATGAAGGAAATGCTAAAGTTTGACCCTAGTAATGAATATGGTAGCCAGGAGGGGAGCTGGGAACCTCCCGAAGAAGGAGGGAATATGCTGCAAGTCTGTCTTATTTGAGGATTTAGGAACAAAGAGGAGTGCGCCATTTCTACAAACACAGAAATATCAGGTAATCAAGGATTCAAATGGAGTGCATCTATCAATGTCTTAATCCCTGGATCAATTCCCAACCCTTCTCTTCCCTATTAGAATTTGACTTTGGCACAGGGGACAGACTTGCACAGGCAAAAATTTAGACTTCTCTGAGTTTCTACCATTTTTAAAAAATGTTTTATTACTATCATTTAGCTCTGTCTGCCCCCCACCCCCCATTCTAAGAAGTAAGCTGAAGAAACCTTTCTGGTTTCATACTTTGCTTTATTTTGCTGAGTACTGGATCTGAAATGTCATTTACATTTTAAATGAATGGATAGTACTTAAGCACACTTAGCAGCATAGTTCCTATACTCTTTGCACCTCTGGAATGAAAAAGACGTTCTCTAGAAAGTACGTTCCCTTCCCTCCTTTATCCAGTCACTGTTCAACAGGAGTGAAGTGATACAGCATGCAATGAATGGCCCATCAATACCCCTTCTACGGCCAGTAATGGGGGGGTCTCATTTTAAGAAATTCAATTCATCTTTACAGTCTTCTCCCTAAAATCAGCCCCGGTCTCATTGTATTAGGTCAAGTTCTTAGAGGCAGAGCCTGAGACAGGGATTCTTGTGTAATTAATTGATTGAGATTGTGGTCTTAGGAGAAGCTGTCTGAGAGAAACAGGACAGAACAAGGAAGACAAAAGCTGAGCACTTTGTGTTTTTGAAAGACCAGAACCTTCCTCTGATTCCATTGGGAGCTTGGCAGCACTAATTGCCTCATGGAGTCAATTCCATGAGGGAAGAAGGTGGAAATTTTGTTTCCTGTTGTAAGTCATTCACCTTTTGGCTGCCCTTGGGGACATAGGCATAGCTTTCTTGGCACAGTGACTTCTGTTTGGGGTTGAGCACAATCCCATAAAGAAAGGGCGATGGTTGGCAATGAATGATGAAAATACCGGGAAGGGGGTGGGGGGGCGTGTGTTCTATTTCAATAAAGGTGATTTAGGAGGTACACCTTTGGGCTCTAGGACTTAGAGGAATTCATCTAACATATGGCAAGCAGGAGTAAGGCACTGGAGAAAAATTGGCTGAATATGACTCCCACAATTCCATCTTCTGCCTGTCCTCCTATTAGTTCATTGCAGGTACATGCAGATGAAGAGGGCTCCTGTTGACACATTCCAAAGACATCAGCATCCTGGGACACATAGCATGGAGGTAAAGGTGAAGGAGACCGACTCTGGAGGGACAAACTTAAAATGTCTACTTTTCCCAAATAACATTACAATCAATAACCAGTTTAATATGTGTTTTATTCTAGTAAGCAAATGCTAGAAGATTAAAAGTGAAATTTAAGTATTTTCACCCTTCAAATGGCTGTTAAAATTAACATGTAGGGAACCAAAACTTTTATACACCAGGGATAAAAGAGTAAATTTAAAAAATTTATTTTCCTTGAAGAAAATGTTGCCATCTCTTCCAGATGTTTTAAAATGACACACATTGTTTAACACAGAAGTTCTACCAACAGAAATTAAACCTACAAAAATATAAAATTCCAAAATTATTTATACAGTATTGCCCAATAAAAATCCTTGCCAGAGGAGCTGTCTGAGAAGGGTCATGTGTCCCTGATGGAGTGTTGTGATATCAGTAGGAATCTTTACAGATTCTAAGACAGGGAAGGGTCTCAAAAAAAATATTATAGAAGTTGACAGAGATTTACCTCTACGAAAAGTCATATTATTGTCTGCAATGGGAAAGTAATTCATAGTATATATTTTAGGGATGTAGTAGGTTTTAAACAATCTTCATAGAATTATCCACTTTCATTAATGTCTTAAATGATGCTTGCTCTTAAAAAGTTGATGCTTTTCTTCCTTTTACAAATAAGGAAGATAACTTGGTTTTCAGTGGGCAAATGTCAATATTTAGATATGAGAAGGATGAAAGATAAATGGTGCTGACATAAAATAAATTGAAACACAATTTTTAAGATCCCTTGTGTTCAAATTCGAACTTTTGATCAATTCTCTCACAACATATGGCTTAAAAAGAAGCCTTGATCTACAAGAGTCTCCACATCTAGGAGTATCTCCATTAGAACATGTACAAATAATACTCTCTCGTCTCAAAAGACCCAAGAGTGCCTTTATCTCTTTCAAGTTTTCAAGCTATCACACGTACAATGGTATTTGTATTTTACTCAGCACTATTTTCCCAGCTTTGTCCAGAAATCAGTTACACACCATTTCTGAGTCCTCTGACCTCCTTGATCTTGTTATTTATCCAGTGGAGGTGCTTGACAACAACCAAAAGGCCTTTACTTGGAACTAGTTTTAACCCGTGATATCCCACACATATAGTATGAAAGACTTCAGATATGCAGGGCTGCCATTCATTCAGGCCCACATATATGTAATAAATGTGAGCTACGTGCAAGTTACTGCCAAAATATCACGAAAACTTGGAATTAGCCCAAGAGATTATTGGGTGTTCTTTCAATGCTGTATTGCTTTTGCCCTTTCAGTTGATATTTTTATTGATTGGACTACTTTGCAATATGGAAGGGGCAGAGATTAACTTATAGATTAACATCTGGTAGAGATGCAAATAATTTCTTCCTGGTAGAGTATAGAGCCACAAAGTTTAGTTTATTAACCTGTGAACATTAACTAGTTTTATATCTGATTAAGAAATTGTATCCTACACATCCCTTTATTGAATTGTCTATTGGTAGCTAGATCCTTAAATTCTCATTGAAATCAGTTTTAACATTGCTTTATTAATTAACAAGTTAAATGATATCTTTGACATGTGTTGTATATTTTTATGAGAGGCATATTATTTTATTTAGGAAATTATATAGTAACAACACTATCCTATATACTACATGTATTAAAATTGAGAAAGTTAGAAGCTGATAATAAATAACCATCATTGTGCTTAAGAAGATGATGGTGGTGATGATGGGTATTTGCCCTTTTAGGGAAGAAAACAGAAAGAAAAAAAATGATAATTAGTAAAGATTTAAAGAAAATACTCCAGGTTAGAAAAAGTACTGCATGACTTCATTAAAAAACTATAAAATGCAGTGGATATTATTTTTGGAGTTGTACATATGAGGAGCATTTCATAGTTATCACTGAAATTTTACAAGTTCTATCTCATGTTTGTTCTTACATATTTTCCTTGGTCTATTTTTCCTTAAAAAGTTATAAGAAGAACTTACAAGAAGAAGATAATTACATCTGCATGTGGTAAGTCAGCTAATACAATGATATAAGGTGTTTCCCCCATCCACATGAAGGAAAAGTCTATAAAAAATAATGCTGTCTTTAAGTCAACACAAGTCATTTTGAAAGCAAGATCATCACAATTAAATTGATTAATGGGAAGTGATTGAATTACTACATAATTTTAAAAGCAACAACCAGAGTTAAAATTGTATTCATAGAAATCAACTCTGAAATAAATGCATAGTCCTGTATCTAATGCAACATAGCAGAAATATGACCCCAAATCCAATGAAGCCTACTCTCCACAAGGGGTAGCAAACTGAATTTAATGCAGAGGATTTTACTACATCATTAGCATGTCCACTTTGTTAAGTGTTTAATACCAGAGATTTTTTTCAATAGCTGTGATTACAGCTGTGTTTCAGATTTATATTTCTGTTTCTGGATAGTTAACTATCAAAATTGCTTTTAATTTAATGACCTGCCAATGCCTGGATACTGCATTTATTCTTTTCTAGGAAGAATGTATCTATATAGACTCATTTTTTCATATCAATAATTCTTTCAGCATAAATGGATTTTGCAAACATTTTCTTGAAGATGTGCTTGCTTAGACTGTTTTAAAATTCTTATTCTGCAAAAATATTTTTTAAACATTTTTTTCTACCTCTTCCTATTAGATACTTCTTTACATGACAATCTTATTATATGATCAACAAAGATGTTTTGATACAAATGTTTAATAATTTTCTCCCATGTGTGTCTAGTTTAGATTTTAGAGTCTAATGATTTAGTTTTATGACTAATATCACAGATCAAAATCACAATATTATGAATTTAGGATTTTGTTTATTTTGTGAGATCTATTTTCCTTATCAGCCATTTCAGACATTGGACCAAGATAGATGTTGACTGACTGACAATTAAAACCATGCAAAGAAAATGTCATTGATGAAAGCTTGGTCCCTTCTAGGGAACCAAGGGTGAATAAGGGACATATAGGAGACAAATGTTATCAGATGCATTTCTGAAAGTTTTGCCACTTACAACAAAAGCTGTCAGGGTGAAAAAGTACTATTGAGTTCTTCACATTTAAATTTCAGAAGCACAATCATGACACAATTTTTGCCATTTACAAAACGTCAGGAATGTATTCACCCTCCTCTCTGGACACACTGAATAATTAACTTTGATAAGGTAGAAAGGAATAATAAGTGATTGGTATCTCCTTTTTTTTTGCATTGAAATTACAAATTGTAGTCTTTGAAGAAATGCCAGCATTTAAACTTGTATGAAAACTAAATAATAATACAGCAATTTGTGATGATTGCAAAAGAATTCAATAAACTTAAAAATTCAAATTTGATGATTATATCTAAAGGTCCTGCCCCTATGCATGGATCCTATGTAAACATCCCTAATAGTACATTTTTCATACAGTCTTTCTTCTGACCCAAATTCTATCTCCTTGTTAATTCTTTCTATTATTCCTGGTTCTTCCCTCTAATTGCTCTTCTAAATGTGTACCACAGTTTGGAATCTCAGTGCTTGCTTAGTTCACAGCAGCTTTGAAAGAAAGATTCATCATCTATATACTTACTGAGGAGGTTATCTGGATGACTACAATTTGAAGCTTTCAATGCTTGCATGCCTGGTCACTGAGCAACCAGTTCATAATCTGGTTAAATAAATAAATTTGAGATGATCTTGTACAAAATGATGAGCTGGGTCAGTGGAATCTTCATTCTTGTATACTTGAGTTATGAACTACAAAGTAGCTGAAGTAGTTGGTAGTGAGTCTGTAAGTAAAAGTACCCACAGAGTAAGGGTGAAACTTAGAGTATCTTAAATCTAACTTAGGGAAAGAAAGATTCTTTGACTAAGCAGAAAAGTGATGGTAGAGAATGCATGCACACAGTAGAGGTCCAAAGGGCTGGCTGATAGTAATAGAAATAAGTAGCAAGAAGATGCCTAAGGGGAATAATAATTTAATTCTTTTGGTACTATAGATTGAATCCAAAGATACTTTACCACTGGACTACATCCCCCGGTTCTTTTTATTTTTTATTTAATGCAGGGTCTCACTAAGTTGGGTAGGGCCTCACTAAATTCCTGAGGTTGGCCTCAAAATTGTGATGGTCCTGCTTCAGCCTCCCAAGATGCTGGGATTACAAGCATGTGCCACCATGTCCAGCTGGGATAATAATCTTAATGTTAGTTAAGCATAGATTAAAGGACAATGAAATTGTGTTCTCATTTCTGGATCTAGTTTGAGATCCAATATGGCCCAATGGCATATTGACATCTTTTCTTGGATGATTTGCATGTGATCCTTGTCCCCCATATTGATTCTGATAATCACTACTATCTCCATTTCACCCTGCTTCATTTAAGAAAGACCATGATTTTTTAATCACAAAGAGCAATCTAAAACCTGAGCACTACCATTGGATGCTGGCTTTTATGTCTCCCATGGATTTTTCTTTTCTGTCTCCTACTAAATATTTTCTGTTACTCTAATCATCAAAGATGATTTGATATTCATTGAAATGGTTCCTCCTGGGTACTGTTTGAAAATATCAATGAGAGCATTGTAACAAATTCATTAAAACATGACATTTCATATAACACACCACAGACCTTTTGGTTCCCTGAAGACCAAAATTGCAATTGTGATACCAAAATAAAAGACATTTATGAAAGAATAAGAAAAAAAAATATTTAGAGAGTATAGTATAGGGAATGAGAAAGTAAATTATAAAGTAGACCAAGCAAGTTCAATTGTAATACAAATCAATAATCAAGGATCTTCACTCACATTTCTGGCCAAATAAGTAATAGAGGCTCAATGTATTCTCTCATCTCAAACAACAAAAATGTGGAACAGTGTTTTTCTAACATGGGACATGGGGCATGCCACAGGACAGTGATAACTGGAAGAGAAGAAATGAATTAAGTAAGTCATATGATGTCACAGGTTGCTTCCCAGATTTTTCAAGCAATAACACAATGAGGGGAATGTGGACAAAATATAGAGTCTCCTTCAATTGAGGAGTCCAAGGCAGTTCAAGGTCATAGGGTAATGTATGGAAGAGAGGAAAGAAGTTCAAAGAGAGGGCTTCAGAGATATACAGAATATCCCAGGAGGGTCCTTAGCAGATTGTTGCTGAGTGACTGTGTGTGATGCAACTACCCAAGACTCAGGAAAGAGCCATCCACAAGGGAGACAAGGAAATAGTCCTCAGGGTTCCTGCAATACCAGTTTTACAACCAGCCAGAGTGAAACACACTCATCAATTCAGAGGCAATGGGTGAAGTACTTTGAAAGATATTACCTCAATTGTGGAGTAAAATTAGCCCCGCACTTAATTTTCTCTTCTCTAATGTCATCTTAAAAAGCTTAAAAGCAAGCTGTGGAATAATCAAATTGATTCCATGTAATTTAACTAAGTCTTGGAACAAAGCTCAGGGCACTTATAGGAATAAAAATTATCCAGCACGCAAAAAGGTAAAAATCACAATGTTTGTCATCTAGTCACTAAGTTGCAGGCAGCAAAGAAGAAAGAAAGTATGCCACAGAAGAGGGAAATCCCATTAGTAGACAGAAATGCATAAGTGAGGAAGGTTATAGACTCAGCAAAGGCATTAAATAGTTATTATAACTTTATGCATGTTCAGATAGATACAAGAAAGGCTGAATTTGTTAGAGACACAGAAGATGTTAAAAAGATCTAAGACTTTTACAAATAAAAACTACAATAGTTGATGTGAAAGATGCATTGGAAGCTATTAGTAATGTATTAGATACTGTAGAGGAAGGATTAATAAAGTTGAAATCAATAAAAATTATCCCCCAAAGATCAAGTATGAATGAATCCACCACCAAACAAAAGCACATTATACATCCTTTTCCAGTGCACGAAGAACATTTACCAAAATGGGTCAAGTTCTCGGCCATATATTAAGTCACAGTTAATTTAAGAGGGATGTAAATTACACAACTATTTGAAACTAAATCGAATATTTATTTATTTATTTTGGTACTGGGGATTGGGCTCAGGGGTACTCGACCACTGAGCCACATCCCCAGCCCTATTTTGTGTTTTATGTAGGGACAGTATCTCACTGAGTTGCTTAGCATCTTGCCATTGCTGAGGCTGGCTTTGAACTCATGATTCTCCTTAAATAACCCATAGGATCAAAAATAAATAAATAAATAAATAAGCAAAGAGAAATTACCCAGTATTTTGAAGCAAATAAAAATTAAAGCATATCAGCATTTGTAGGATGTAGATGTAGTTCTATGTAGAGCAAAATGTATAACACTAAGTGCCTCTATTAGGAACATAAACACACACACACAAAAATCTGAAATTACCTAAGTTTCCATCTTAAAAACATCAGGAACCATAGGAAAAAGTAAACTCAGAGTAAGCAGAAGAAAAGAAAATCATACAGAAATAAATGCAGTCTAAAGTAGAGACATAACATAGGAAAATAAAACAATGAAATCACAAATGATGTTCTTGAGAAGATATAAAATTTATAAACCCTTAGATAGATAGATTGAGGAAAATGAGAGGAAACAAGTTATCGAATTCCAGGAATAAAGAATAAGAGGTATGATATTGCTACAGACCCTCTATATATTATATTTTAGTAATCTTATACTATTATGAGTATTAAATAAATTATAAGTATTAAAGGAATTATAAGGATATTAGGGGAATACTATAAAAAACTTTGTTGATAAATATAAAAATAATATGAAATGGGAATATTCCTTGAAAGTGTAAAAACTCCTCAACTTTAATCAAAACGTATAACTTGAAAAAATATACATATATTCGAAACAGAGTTAAAAAAATGAGTATTACTGGTTTTAGGAGCCCACCATCATGGTGATACTGATATTAGGTAAATACAAGAACAGAATGAGGTGGGTATCATGGCTATGCTTGTAATTATAGTTACTCAGTTTGCTCATGCAAAAGAATCACAAATTCCAGGCCTGCCTGGGCAACGCAGCAAGACCTTGTCTAAATAAATTAATTAATTAAATAAAGTAAAAAGGGCTGGGGGTGTAGAGTACTTGCCTGGTATTATGAGAACATGGATTCAATTTCTTATGAAAATTAGGAAGAAGGGGGATGACAACGTAGAATGAACACAGACAGAAAGAATATAAATAAAACTTCAGAAGATTAGTTTCAAAAACATAATAAAAGGATAATAATTATTTATTTCAAGAATTCAGGATTGACTTAATATTTAATACAATAAAGGTAATTTATTTTGTAATTTAAAAATAAAACAGCAAAGACAGAAAATACACATTTCAAAGCACAAAACCATTGGATAAAACTTAACCAAGATTCCTCATAGATCTCTCAACAAAATATGAATAGAAGGGAATGTCCCCAATATGATAAAGGGTAAATAGAAAAAAAAATCTACAGCTAACCTTATCCCTACTATTGAAGACTGAATACTTCCCTTGAAGATTAGAAATAAGGAAAGGGAGTCCATTTTCATGCCTCTGTCAACATTGTAACCAAGGTTCTATGCAGGTCAAAAAGGCGAGACAAACAATAAAATATATTGAGATTAGACACAGTGAAGTAAAACCGTTTCATTAGAAAATGATCATCATGTCAAAAATTTTAAGTCTGTAAAGTACTACCATCTTCAAAACTCTGGCTATTATCATAGCAATAAATGATTAGAAACTGAAACACACATTCAACTAGCCCTGAAAATATTGAGTACATAAAGGTACACTGGATAAAAGATGTGCAAAACCTATGTATTTAAAATTGTAAAATTCTTAGGATTTTGAAATTGACCTATGTACACAATAAGTCACAATGAATTATTACTATACACCCGCTGGAGTGACTGACTTTATAACTACTAACCATATGAAGAGTTGATTAGGAAGGAACAACTGGAACTCTCATACATTGATAGGATTAAAATAGGGCAGCATTTTCAAAATAAGTTTGGAACTTTCTTTAAAATTAAATATCCACTTACCATTAGACCTAGTCATCATATTCCTAGGTAAATACCAAGAGAAGTGAAAGCACATGTCTAGGCAACCAGTTGTACAGGAATGTTTATAGCATTTTGATCTTAATATCCCAAATCTGGAAAGATCAGACATTCATCAAGAGGTAAATAGGTAAGTAAATGGTGGTACATCTACAACATGAACTCCTACTCAGTTATAAAAAAGAATTGTCTATTGATAAGTGCAAGAACATAAAATCATTTTGGTGTGTGAAAAAAGACAAAAAGAGTATACATAGTCTTTTCAATTTACATGCAATTATTTAAAATACACAGTAATATGTATTGTAGAATGCAGATCAATGGATGCCTGAGTAGGGAGCCCAAGATGTAGCACAGGAGGAATTATGGAAGGGTACAGGAAAATTTTCGGGTAAGGAATTTGTCCATGATTGTGGTATTGGCTACAGGTAGGTAGACATGTCAAAACTTCTCATAGTGGATGCATTAATGTGTGCAGTTTTTGTATGCCAACTATAATTTAATGAAACTAAAAAAATAAGCCTATCATTTCTAAAAAACAGAATATTTAAGATAATGTTCAGGTTCAGTTATTAATTTTGCTTTGGGCACTTAAACTTTCCTTGGTAGGGTTTCTCTATATGGCTTTTTGCCTAGGCCTTATACATTCTTACATTTAGTCATATATCTAAATATTCAGCATTTGCTACATTTTCTGTTGTAAGCACTCAGTAAATAGTTTTTGAAAGAACAGATGAATGAATGACCACTTAAATGGACAGAAAACCTAGTATGCATTCATTATGTATCTTTATTTTTGGTATATATGTATAGTTTTCACATTGAAAGGATTCTGCCCAGTTATTCCACTCCTTAGTATGTATCAAAATGATTTAAAATCAGAATACTCTAGTGATGCAACCACATCAATGTTTATAGCAGCTCAATTCACAGTAGCTAAACTATGGAACCAACCAAGGTGCCCTTCAACATGATGAATGGATAAAGAAAATGTGGTATATATGCACAATGGAATATTACTCAGCATTGAAAAGCATGACTTTACAACATTTGCAAGTAAATGGATGGACTTGGAGACAATCATGCCAAGTGAAATAACCCAGTCCTCAACAGCCAAATGTTAAATGTTTTCTCTGATATGTGGAAGCTAACCCACAGTAAGGAGGGGGAGGGAAAGAATAGAAATTCAGTAGATTAAACAATGGGGAATTGAAGGAAAGGAAGGAGGAGAAGAAAAGGAAAGATAGTGGAAAGAATCTGACATAATTTTCTTATGTACATATATGAAATCACGTAATGAATAACACCATCATGGACGTTCAAAAGAATGGGGTCCTAAATAAAAAAATATGTATTCTATTCTGCATAATTATATCCAAATAGATTCTACTGTCATGTATAACTAAAAAGAACAATCAATCAATCATCAATCATGTGGGAAGACAAAAAAATCAGAAACAAAAGGATTCTGAATAAAACTGCTATTTTCCCCTGACTAATTATCTAGGATAAATATTGCCTTTTCGTTCCCTTCCAACATTCCCTCAATAGAATATTGGATTTTTATTATGTAACCCATTTTCTTATTTGTCAAGTCTTGGCATATCTATCTCTATGGCATAGATTTAACATAGAAAGAGTTCTATTTCAACAATTTAAGGTTACTGGAAAGTCTAGAATGACTGGTATAGGTTTGGGTTTCAGCTATTAGAGAAAAGCAAATACTCACTTGGGTGTCTCATGATAAATAATTTATACCTTATCTTCATATAACCCCTAGAGAACTAAGGGAATTTTAAAAACTGTTTTTCTTACTTTCCAACTTATTTCCCTTATGGCTCTTATATAGGGAACATAGCTTTCAGAAGTTTCAGGCTGCCTAGAAATTATATGAGTGTTTTTTTTTTTTTTTTGAGAAAAAATGTGAAATATATTTAAAAGGCAATAGAATAGCAAGAAATAGTGGTAGTTTTGATTTCAGAGGTGGCACTCTCATAAAAAGGTTGTAGTGAGCATTTCATTTCAATAAACATTTATTGAGTGACTATGAGTACAGGAGACTGTGCCGTGTGCCATGGAAGTTACAAAGATACATGCAGATCTTTTTACTGTCCTTAAAGATGGACAATCCCCAGGAGATTAGGTGAGTGATAAAATAAGGTTGCATAATGGAATTAAACCTGCTCAGGTTTTGGAATGAGCAGATTTGGGCTCACGTTCCAGCTCAAGAATCCAAACATGCTCCCTTTTAAAGTAGTTGTGACTTTCAAGGAAAGTGATAGTCAGGTCTCCTCTTGAATCATGGCACTTTATAAATAATTTATCTTTGGTTTCCAGGGAATGAAAACTGAACACAGGATTAGAGCTCCGAACACCAGCAGGGTACCATCACATGGGGATTGAAATAAAATCAATCACAAGTCCGGATTTGAGAGTATCACTTGGACATTGATAATGTACCTACTCCTGGCCATTTCTTTATTTAGGTCGGAGTAAAGTCAGGTGACAACTTCATACTGCTGTTTGTTATTGGTGTGATTTGAGAGTGAGAGGCAGAAAAGAAGATGACTATGTCTAGCTACATTTTGTTTTGTTTTGCAGTATTGGGGAATGAACCCAGGGACACTCTACCACTGAGCTACATGCCTAGCCCTTTTTATTTTTTTATTTTGAGACAGGGTATTGCTAAGTTGCAGAGGCTGGCCTTGAGTATGCCATCCTCCTGTGTCAGCCTTCCAAGTTGCTAGGATTATAGGTGCGCACCATGATACCCATATAGCCACATTATCTTATTTAAGAGCATGAGATTAATAGATCATAATGTTATTACTGGATTATTGATTCATTGTATATTTTGAATTGAAACACCTTCCTTACAAAAACAGTGAAATTCCAACACATAAACTTGAGGCTCTGCTTCCCTCCCTCCCCTTTTTTTTCCCCATCTCACAAGGTTGAATAACCAACCACAAACACAGCAAACATTTTAACACAAACCTTCTGTTTTTCTTCCCCAGAAAATATGAAACTCTTTGAGGACAGTACACCTGTCTCTTTTGTTGACATTTGAACACCAGTTCTTGTTAAGGCACCTGACTTTGAGTAGAAAGTCAATAAATGTGTTGCATTAACAAATACTTTGTCCAAATGAAGGAGACATGGAGTGACATATTATGGAAAGGAGTTTTGTAGGGCCGCACCTATATTAACAAAAGTGCTAGATAGGAATGATTAAGTCCAAAGAAGCTTTATAAATGAGATATGTTAGCTGGGCCTTTTTTTTTTAAATGTAGAAAGAAAGTGAATAATCATGAAAAGAGAGGAAGAAGGAAGAATTCATTCCAGAACTGATTCTTAGTCTCTTAATCTCTCCAACTTCTATTCATTACTGAAATCTGGAAAGAAAGTTGTACTTGCTTTCACATTAAATCTTGTTTATCAGAGTAAATCACATATATGAGTAAAAAAGACAAATTATTACCAAAGCCTTAGAGCTAATCACTCTTATCTGCCCTATCCCAAAACCTGACTCCCCAAACCAGTTGGTTTTTCATTAATTTCATTTTGTTCCTATGTTTGCCTCTATTTGCAGCTAAATAATGGACTGACACAGTAACATTATTTTTAGACATTATCAATTTGACATTATCCAGAAACGACAGCCTAGTTGTAGAAATGTGAATAAATATTTAGTTCTTTTACTGGTCTCTACCCTAAATTTCCACTTCCTACTTTCCAATCTGGTTAGCTCTTAGCTCTTTTTGTGTGTATCAAAACTCAATGGCTATCTTATTATAACTACCGTTTATCTGTTGAGCCCCAAAGTATGCTATAAGCAAATTTCTTCACTGAATTTTTTTTCATTATTACTTTTTTACATTTTTATTGTGGTACTAAGGATCAAACCTAGGTTTTCATATACATGCTAGGCAAACCTCTACCACTGAGCTATATCCCAGCCATGCACTTGCTTTCTTTTGAGGATATCTATTACTGTTTGTCCCATAAGTTTCAATAACTTCATCTAGTAACTATCAATAATTTCCTCTTACTGGGTGAGGTGGCTCACACCTGTCATCCCAACAGCTCAGGAGGCTATGGCAGAAGGATCACAAGTTCAAAGCCAGCCTTAGCAACTTAACAAGGCCCTAAACAACTTAGTGAGATCCTGTCTCAAAATTAAAATGAAAAAGGGCTGGGGATGTGATTCAGTGGGGTAAGTGCTCAGTCTCTGATTCCTCCCGCCCGCCCCCCTCCCCAAAGAAAAACAGAATTCCTCTTACTCCAAAACATTCCTTCAGAGTTTTGTTTAGATGTTCCTTACTAATCTCCTGTAGTCTGCTCCAACTTGAACTAGGTGTACTCTCAGCCTAGTTTAACGAATATTATTCTAGAAGTTGTCTTTATTATTCTGTTGTAGGGC
Organism: Geosciurus inauris; assembly: GCA_004024805.1. Classification (NCBI taxonomy): domain Eukaryota; kingdom Metazoa; phylum Chordata; class Mammalia; order Rodentia; family Sciuridae; genus Geosciurus; species Geosciurus inauris. The sequence continues at coordinate 80,628 of PVHX01001433.1, forward strand.
CCTTGTATCCATACAAAAGATGGGAGAGATGTATAGACTTTAGAATCAACCTAATCCAATCCTTTCATTTAACTGAGGAGAAAACTGAGGCTTATTAAGACAAAGTGGCCTTCCCACAATCTCCAAATTGGGTGGCAAGGGAGGAATTGTGTCTTGTCTTGTCTCTATGACTAAAGCTTTTTCAACATTTTTTGAACACAGATAATTCATTATAAAGGCAGGGAAAGTAACGGATATTCTCTATCCAGTCTAGAGCATGGAGATTTCAGCTTTTCTATAGGATGCATTGCTTTTCTTTAATATTACATGTCTCACTAAGTTCTTCAGGGGTATTCTGATGCATGTCACATCTTAAAGAAAGTGAGCAACACTTTCCCTGTATTTCCACAGTATATTTCCTGCAATACAATGATAAGCCCTCCTTTTGAGTGGGTTGGTTGTACATTTCATTAAACAATCTGACTGTGTTTCTGATCTCAAACATACCTACAGATTGAGGAATTGAGATTTTTCACTTGCCTTATCCTTGTCTTAGGCTTTTGAATTTCATATGTGGCAAAGCAAGGAAATATACAATGTAACCATCTGAGTCAACAATCGTGGATACTCATGAATTGGCCTTTCTAGTGCGTCTTCCCCATAAGCATCATTGCAGCCATGATTAACAGTGTTAGAACTGTTACAAACAGCTGTGCAACCATTACCACCACCAATTAAAGTGTAGCTCCAGATGTTCCACACTCAGAAGTACAGCCGTACAAAGTGGCTTCTGCATGGAATTGATTGCATTAAAGCTGTCAGCTTTAGCATGTCTTACAAGCATTTGTTCCTGGCAATGGTTAGCTCACATGTGAAACACTGGTGCTGCCCAAGCCAACTTCAATCACAGCTCACAGAGTCCAAAGGAAAGAGTAAGAAGGTGTTCGAAAGTGGATCCACCCTCCTTGTCTGCCTTCTTTTTGCCTTTGCAATGACATTGGGCTCATACCAATAATCCAGAATATTATCCCCATTTTAAGGTCACCAATTAGCAAACTTCATTACATCTTTTTGTTTCCTTAATTTTGTTTTATTTATTCTACTTAGGTATACATGATAGCAACGTGCATTTTGATTCATTGTACACAGACAGAGCACAACTTTTCATTTCTCTGGTTGTATGTGATATAGAATCACAGCATACATGCAGTCATACATAAAGGTAGGGCTATGATGTCCATCATATTCCACCATCTTTACTGTCCCCTGCCCCCTCCCCTTTCCCACCCCTGTGACCAAAGTTCCTCCATTCTTCCTGTGTCCTCCCCCACATTATGGATCAGCATCCAGCTATCAGAGAGAACATTTGGCATTTGGTTTTTTGGGAATGGCTTACTTCACTTAGCATGATATTCTCCAACTCCATCCATTAACCTGCAAATGCAACATTTGCTGAGTAATATTCCATTGTGTATATATACCACAGTTTCTTTATCCATTCATTTATTTAAGGGCATCTAGGTTGGTTCCACAGTTTAGCAATTGTGAATTGTGCTGCTATGAACATTGAAGTGGCTGCATCACTGTAGTATGCTGTTTTTAAGTCTTCTGGGTATAGACCAAGGAGTGGGATAGCTGGGTCAAATGGTGGTTCCATTCCACATTTTCTAAGGAATCTCCACACTGCTCTCCAGATTGGTTGTACCAATTGAACCTTCATTTCTTTTTGCTGTATAATCTAACATATTAACTGGTTCTGAGAGTAGGATGCGTGAATGTGATTTTTTTTCTTTTTTTTTAAATATGATTTTATAATTTTAAAAATGATTTTCTTGGAATACATTTCAATTAAATTTGAAAATACAGGGCAATTATATAGAGAAAGTATAAAATGTTTAAAATCATAAAATTTTCTTAGATCCTGTTGTGGTGTAGATATGAGGTGTCCACCAAAAGTTCCCTTGGGAGACAATGCGAGAATGTTCAGGGTGAAATGCAATGATTGGATCATGAGAGCTTTAACTGAATCAGTGGGTTTAACCACTGATATGGATCAACTGGGTGGTAACTGTAGGCAGGTAGGGTGTGGTTTGAGGAGGCTGGTCACTGGGAGTGTGACTTTGGTGTTTATAATTTGTCCCTAATGAGCAAAGCCTTCTCTCTGCTTCCTGGTTGCCATGTCCTGAGCTGCATTCCTCACCAATGCCTTTGTGCCATGATGTTCTCTATCACCTTGGCCCAGAGCTATGGAATTGGCCAACCATGGATTGAACCTCTGAAATCCTAGGACAAAATAAAGTTCTTTCTCTACATTATTCTTGTTAGGGCTTTTGATCACAGTGACAAAAAAAGCTAACTAAAACAGATCCTTTTCGTGTTCTTGATTTCTCTACAACTGTGCTACTATTTGCTCCAGAATTCTTTCCTCAGTCTTTGATTCCCTGTTTACTGTAACATGACTCATTTTTTGCTGAGTTTTGACGGAGATAAAAGCACCTGTCATTTTTTGCACATGACAAAAATATAGAAAAGGTCATCACTATGAAATAAAAATTAGTTCAAAGTCAAAGTATCATTAAAGAAGAATGCTGACCAGAATTCAATAAGAGTTTTTTTTTTAATGAAGGAATTCAAAGTCTCATGGTATTTTTCCCATTATCAAACTGCATACACACAGGATAAGAATTTGCTCAGAAAAAGTTTATGTAAATATTATATCTAGAAAACTAAAGTGCTAACTGGCACAGGCACTCCTGGTGCATGAACTCAACATCCATTCCTACTCCTTTTTTCTTGTTTTATCAGCCACCCTTCCTACTTTTGAATATATTCAGGACAGATTTTTTGCTCAGGAAATATGATTAGAAGTCTTCTAGGGAGGGGATATCTGGTACAATTTTTTTTTCTTTATTAATAAAACAGATACTGATAATGGCCTCCATTTTTTACTCTTTTATTCTTTTTTACCTCTCAGTGGTTTTGATGCCTGGAATTGTAGCAATAATCTTGTGAGCAGGATAGAATAAAAACAAGAGCATTAGAGGGTTGGAGCTTATACTTTGGAGATGTTGAATCAAAGCTAACAGCTGTCTATCTCTAGAATTCTTGTTTGGTAAGGGGAAATCTCTCTTTCTAATGCTGTTTATCTGTTTATTTATGTGTTATTTGTTGCTGAGAACATTTACAAACAGGCGTATTAAACTCAAACTAAACTTATAGTCATCAGCTACTACACATCAAATATCACCTTAGGTTGTGTTGATGGAAGTAGAATATATAGATCCTTGAAATAAATGTTATAATAATTGCTAATTACCACCTCTTGCCAACTGCAATATTAAAATATTGAAACACAGGTTTCCATATCTAGAGATATAACTGAAGTCAAAGACTGTTTGAACTTAGTATGTTTTTCTCTTTTGTACATTTTTTAGAATAAAGTTTTTATTAAATTACTTAAAAAAATATATGTTTTAAAAGTTTCCTAAGACCTTCACATGCCCAAGGGAACATGTAGAGTCATTGTGCTTGAAGTCATACAGGCTGGTTTTGATATTTTCTAACTATGACCTGGGGAAAGTTACCTCTTTTCTGGGAGACTCAGTTTTCTCATCTGTGAAATGGGAACAAGTATAGTAATTGACTTACAGTACTGCTGTGGAGATTAACCAAGATATGTCAGCTCAATCTTTAGTAAATAAAATATTATCGAAATGTTAGTTATGAGGGTGATAACCTCCTCACCCTCTCATCCCATGAACACAACTATCACACCTCTTCCTCTCCTCACATCCTACACACACTCTATCTTCAGCACTTAGCCTACAACCCTGCTTCCTATGCACTGAGAGCATCAGAATAACCCCAACAGGACTTTTACCCACTCCCTCAGCACATCTACCCACCAGCATCTTAACTTGATATAAATAGACTATCTATGCTCCTGTATAAAGCCCACCTTCCTGCTTTTATACCTCATGCCATTTCTTTTACACCCTCCAGAACATTGCACTAGAAATATTTCCTTATCTCCTATGACTTCTAATTTGCACCCTCTACTGCATTATTCTTAAAAACATACAAGTATAGCATTTTTCTACCATAGTAAAAAATCAGAATACTCTTCCAATGTCAACTACCCTCTTGATCATTTGCTTTCTCTGGCATCATTAACTACACTCCTTGCCTTTGAATCTCTTCCCCTATTCTCTCCTAAGCAGGAATTTGTCCCAGTCCACCCAAACCAATCTGATGATGGTCACCAATGACTTTCATGTTGTAGAATCCAATGATTGATTATCAGTGTGTTCTGCCTGGTACTCTCTTCTAAAATAGAAAATGAAATCCTTAAAGGCAAAGATCTTTATCTGTCTGATGAATGATGGGTCCCCAAAAACAATGCTAACACGTAATAGAGGTTCAATAAATGTCTGAAAATGATCAGGTATATGCTACTGCTGCTGAATGACTGACTGAAGCAGGTAATAGGTTTCAGGAATCTTGCTTTGTTTCCCACTAATTAAGATTAGAAATTGCATCTATCTGCAAGTTTTCAAAGCAAATATCTCGTCTTTGATTTTGTTTATAAGTAACTATAGAGATAATCTAAGTTATGAAAATTGTTACTTTAAAATAAACCATATTTGTATCATAGCTATTCCAATATAGGATAGAGATTTAACTCAACTCTGCTGAAATAGAAGGCAAAGGGAATTTAAATGCTGGGACAAACTAATAGAAAGTACTTGAGGACACAGGGATGGGAAAAGTTGGTCAATATGATGAAGCTACCCAACTCTACTAATTGTTACCTAAGTTTATTTTCTTTCCTCCCTCAGAGCCAGGGAGAAAGGAGCCCCAGTCTTTCATGATTATATTTCTAAGAAAGACATTACCTGGTTGTATATTCATAAATCAAAGAAGCAAATAAACAATTTATAAACTGAAGGTTTTCTAAAGTCAATGCTCTAAGAAAAGGGTGGTCAGAAATATATATCAGGAAGTATAAAGTTTAGCCCAGCTGAGGGATTTAAGCATTTCTTGGTCAAAAGTTGTAGAAGAAAGCTAGAGAATCTTCTTAAAATAGTTTATATTCTTTTATTCATAAAGACTAAAACTCTCAGTGATGTATTTGCATTTAATTTTATTTTAAAAATGATTTGTGCTTAACCTTCTTTGCTTGAACACAAAAACATAGACTTCACAAAATGTTAATATGATCAGCCAGTATAGATAGGAACTCCTATAATTAAGAATTTAGTTGGTCTTGGACATATCAAGTAGACAATTGTATGAAATGAAAATACAAAAGCAAGAGATAGAGCATACCCAGGGTTTAGGGATGTCTCATGCTGTGTCACAGCACAGCATGGTGTGTATTTTAATGTAAATTGCATAGATTTGTTGAAAATTACCATGATGTCGGGAAATATTTCAAATATTTTACTGTCTTTTTTTGACCAATTGTCCCAAAGGGCCTAAAATTACTCATATTAAATAGGGCTATTTTTGAATACCCTTTGAAATTTGCATTAATGTTATAAGAACTAAATCTTTAGGGGTATAATTGTCCACTTAGTGATTTGGTTGCTTTTCACAGAGCATACTGAAATGCTTTTAAAATTATTACGACACTTTTGGCTTTCTTCTCCTTATACAATAAAATTCCAATCTCTTAGCACAGGCTACAAAATCTTTCCTAATACTGACCTCAGCCTTCCTCGCAAGCTCTGTTCTCTAGAACTTCTTTCAATCTTTCCCCAGCTCAGCCCCAGTGACTTACCTCTATCTATTTCATGTCTCAATCTCTGCTTATAAATGATAGTATCTGTTGTTGTCAGGTCTTGCATTGCTGTGACAAAAATATCTGACAAGAACAATTTAGAGGAGGGAAAGTTTATTTGGTGCTCACAGTTTTACATTTCTTCCTCCACAGATTGCTGACTCCATTGCTTTGGGTCCAAGGTGAGGCAGCATATAACTGGGGGGAAGGACCCATTGGAGAAAAGCTACTCAGTTCATGGCAGAGTCAGGATGCAGAGAGAGAAAGGGAGGAAAGAGGCTTTGGTCTGGGAAGTTGCATCACACTTCTAGGACATGCCCTCGTGACCCACCTCCTCTAGCCACACCCCACCTGCTCACAGCTACCAACCAGTCTATTTAAACTAGGATGAACTGATTAAGTAATAGCTCTCCTAAGCCAAACATTTTACCTTTGAATCTTCCTTCATTAACGAGGGTTTCTGGGGGATACCTCCTGTCCAAATCATAATATTTCACTCTGTCCCTCCAAAGCTCATGTTCATCTCACAATGCAAAATGCATTTAGTTCATCTCCAAGAGTCCCATAGACTTAACAGTTTTGGCATTACCCAAAATTTCAAGTCCAGAATCTCATCAAAAGACTCAGGAGAATGCTTTCTATAAGACCCTGCAAAAATCAAAAGCAAGTTACCTACATTCAATATTAAGTGGCACAGAGTAGACATTCCCATTCCAAAAGGGAGGAAGAGGAGGAGCATGGAAAGACAAGATGAGGCCAAAGCAAGATGGAAACCCAGTTAGGCAAACAGTTCCCATAACTCCACTTAAAACTCTGTGGGTAGTAGCGTCTAGGGCATAAGGCAGTGAATTGTGCTCTCCTGTGGGCTTGGGCAGCTTTCATTGCACATGGGCTCTCTTTCAGCTTAGCTCTCTCTGCAGCTAGCAGTTTTTATCAGCAGACACTCTGTGGAACTGTCACCTCTTAATTCCTGGAGTTTTCATTCCAGCTTCCTCTTACAGCTTTTTGCGTTGCCCTCTCAGTTGTAGCTCACTGAATCTCTGACCTTGCTACACTTTGCCTGGCCTTTCAAGCCTTCTTTTGAAATCTCCATGGAAGCCTCCATGATCTTCTAACTCCAGCATCCTGCATTCCTTCAGAACCCACACCACGTGGTAACCACCAAAGTCTGCTAAAAGCTGGCATAATATTTGGACCCTCTGGAATCCTGAATGTAGGGACCTCTGAGTGCCTGCATGGGTCAGCAGGGAGGAACAACTTACTAAATACCACTGTAAGAACAGAGTGCCCCATGATGTCTTCTCAAAGGAATTTTTTTCTTCTATATCCTGGAGCCATTAGTGGGTGTTTTCTTTTATATTTCTTGCATGTCAAGGTATCTTTTCTCTTGTAACCAGGTAAAGTATTAAGCATCTATTTAGGGGCTATAATCTCTTCAACAAGAACACCTTCCTTGGCTTCAGCTTTATATGCATATTTTGGCCAAACTGCAAGTTTTTAAAATCCCTTACCTCTGCTTTCTGCTCCTGATTCTCACAGTAAACCTGGCTAAAATCTGCCAGCAAAATTCATGCCACTGACCTTTAGTCTAATTCCCAATGGAGTCTTCATTTTACTCTGAAACCTCATGAACAGAGTCCACATTCCTATTGGCGTTATGGTCTTCTAGGTTGTTATGAGAATCACCCATTAAACTCCATTTACAACATTCTAAAGCTTCTGTAGCTTTCATCTCCAAACTTTTCAACATTACTCCCTCAAACCAGCTCCAAATGCTTCTGAACCACATAGCCAGGTTAGTCACAGAAACCATCCAAGACAAATTTCTCTTGTGTCTTTGCATTGTTGTGATGAAAATACCCAACAAGAACAACTTAGATAAGGAAAAGTTTATTTGGAGCGCACAATTTCAAAGGTCTTAGTCTATGGACAGCCAATTTTACTGCTCCGGGCCCTAGGTAAATGTTAGGGTTGGGATATGAATTGTTCCTCCAAAGCTCTTGATAATTCAGGAGTTTTCACAGGTAAAATACTTGGATTGTGAAATCTGTGACCTAATCATTCTTTTTTACTGCTGTGACTAAAAAACATGACAAGAACAATTTTAGGGGAGGAAAAGTTGATTTGGGGGGGCTCGCAGATTCAGAGGTCTTGGTCCATAGAGTGGCTTCATTCCTTGGGGCTCAAAGTGAGGCCGAACATTATGGTGGGAGAGGGTGGTGAAGGCAAGCAGCTCACAGGATGAACAAGAAGCAGAGAGAGAGAAACCATTCACCAGATACAAAATATATACCCCAAAGGCACGTTCCCAATGTCAGCCACACCCTACCTGCCTTCATTATGCAGTTAATAACATCAGTGGATAAATTCACTGACTGGGTTAAGACTCTCCTGACCCAATCATTTCTCCTCTAAACCTTTTTGCATTGTCTTGCACATGAGCTTTTGGGAGACACCCCACATCCAAACTCCAACACAGTTGATTCCAATTTGAATAGACTGAATGGGTGGTACCTGTGATCACGTGGGGCATGGCTGGAGGAAGTGAGTTGCTGGAGACATGGCCCAGAAGGGTGCATCTTCCCTATGGCCCTTGCCTACTCTCTCGATGTTCTTGGTTGTCGTAAGCGAAAGCAGCTTTACTCCACTGGGCACTTCCCTTGTGATGTCCTGCCTCACTTTGGCCCTACAGCAACAAAGTTAGCTGTCTATGGACAGAACCTCTGAAATCATGAGCCACAGATAAATTTTTTTCTACTCTAGGTTGTTCTTTTCAGGAGTTTTGATCACAGTAACGAAAAAATCTGACTGACACAGTGAGGTAACACATCATGGCAGAAGGGCCCAGTGGAGGAAAACTGCTTAGCTCATGGTGATGCTAAGAAGCAAAGAGGAGAGGGAGGAAAGAAGGGGCCAGAGGGAAGATGCACCCTTCCAGGGAACACCCCCAGTTATCCACCTCCTCCAGCCACTCCCCACCTGCCCACAGCTACCACCCAGTCAGTCCATTCAAACTAGGATAGACTGATAAGGTTACAGCTCTCATAATCCAAGCATTTTACCTCTGAATATTTCTGTGTTTAACTGAAGCTTATGGGGGACACCTCATATCCAAACCATAACAGTTCCTCCCAGATGGCACTAAGCTGGGGGCCAGATACCTGTATTCAATAGAATTTATGAATGTGGCATATATTTGAGTGCCTGCTATTTGGGAAGCACCATGCTGGGAATATGGAGGTGAGCATACACGGTGATTATTATGCAGTTTGCTGGCAAAGGCCAAAATAAAGAATGGATTCATGAACATGCATAAAAATAATGAAACCAAAGAAACTGGAAGGAACTCTCCATCTGCAATCTGAACAAGGTATGTTACTGTCAGAAGGAAGATCAAGTTTAAAGGAGGGAGGGAGAGGTGCATACGGCATAAGGGGCCTTGGCACATGACACCGTCCATGTGAGCTTATACAGGTTATTTAACTTCTGGGCCTCAGTTTCCTCCTCTGTAAATACAGTTTAATAAGACCCAACTTAAAAGTTGTGGTTTACTAAAGGAGATAATATTTATAGAGCACTATGAATAATGCCTGGCATATAAAAAGCACTTAGTATGTTGTGAAGGAGCTCAGGAAATGCTACCCCAAAGTGTGCTGCTTTTCTGTACAGATTACTTCAAATTGAGGGCACGTGGGGAGCAGCAAATGCAGGGAATGGCTTTTACTAAGCATCCCTTATGTACTTAAAGATTCTTCAAAAGGAGCTGAAGTGTCATGAATCTTCTCCCCTGGAGTCTCCTCAACCAGGAAATACCAACTCCTGTCACAGGAGAGCCAACGGGAAGTGGACGCAGTGGACGCACAGACTGTCATGGGCCATCACCTGTTTTTTTGAGGGCCCATTTATCTTTCCAACAATCACTTACTTTCCCCAGAGTTGCCCACGTTTTTCTGTCCTCCCTTCTTTGAAGGGGGTATAAAACAAATTTCTAGGTCTCTCTGGGCTGCTGAGAATTCACTTCCTCTACTTTGATGTCCCTGGGCACATAATAAGTATGTACACCTTCTCTCCCATTAATCTGCCTGTTGTCAATTTATTTCATGGATTCAATTATCAAACCCTCAGTGGGTACATGGAAATTTTTCTTTCCCTTAAGCTATAATAATAGAGTTTAATAATTCTACAAATTGAAAGAAGATCATTGTGGCTGAGTTGTTTTTGGCCATTTCAAATGTATCGTTAAGTTCATATTGGAGAGGGAAGAATGAGCCAGACCAAGTTATGGATTCAGGTCCTAATTATGCAAACAAAGGGAAGTTATTAAAAAGTTTTAAAGTAGATTTACCCTTTGAGAATATCATATTGTTCATGTGGGGAGTGTTCAGTAAAATTTTGTTGAAAAAATCAACTATACCCCGCCCATAACATGAGCTTATAAACAAATAAACCAGCCCCTAGAATTATGTGAAAGATTATACAAGAAAATATGTATCGAAGTGTGGCATGGAAAAACTTTCCATTGGTAAATTTGAAGTCAGGCTTGGTCTTTTATTATCTAATTCTAGATTTTTGGCCAACACAAATTTATTCATCTACTTATCTAGATACTTAGGTTTAAATCAAAAGTTACAATCAAACAAATGGGTATTTTTTGATCAAGTCACTTTAATCTGTTCTGTAAAACTGGGATAATAGGGCCAACCAAATTCCAGGGTCAAATGAGGTACTGTATGTACAATTGTTCTGGTTTGTACTGGGCCATACTCATGAGCTATAAGTTATTGGTAAGTTTCATTGCAGTTCAAAGGAAGGAAGTCAGGGAAATAGTGGTTGAGCTAGGGCTTGGAGGACGGGTAGAGTTTTGATGGAGGAAGAATAAAAGGAACTTTTTTCCAGATAAAGAATATATGGTAAAGTGGAAAGAGAATAGATGGTAGATTCAGATATACCTGGTTTGAATCAGGACCCCACCACTTAGTGCTTATTGTGAGGTTTTGCAAAGTTCTTTATCTTATGTTATCTCCATGTTCTTACCTAAAAATGGTTCTATTAGAGACTCTGCAATATTATGTTAAGATAATTTGTGTTAATATCTGAAATGGAGTTTGACCCACAGAGGAATCTTGGAGGTAGATGTCAGCAGGGATGAAAGATAAGGAATCTGGTTTGAGTTAGACTTGGAATCACATCCTTGTTGCATCTCTATGGGTTTCCTGTGCATTATTCAAACTGAATCTGTTTCTACATGTATGATTATCTAATTTTCCCTAAGACTTATTTAGGATATGATGTGTGAAATACCATGCGTCCCAACTGATGCTCCAAATAATTGGGGTCTCAGAAAGGCTGGCTACATGTTACCAGCAAAGTACTAAAAAACCAAGAAATAGAATAACATAGCCCTAATGCTGTCTCCCTTTTAAGTAATGAGGAACAATGAAATACTGAATGCAGCAGCCAAAAGTGGTGGTTTCCCTGCCAAAAGTTGGAAGCTATGAAGGAAAAGAGAAAAACTGAACTCCATTTGTGTGTACATGAATCTGAAGTCAACACTTAAAGGTTCGGCTCTGCAACATCTGACACAAAAGCCATTCACTCAGATTGGAAATGTCTTATTATTTCACCAGAGCTCACTGTTACAAAGTGTTGTTCCCATTAGTTATCTCTGGAGAGGAAATCTCCAGACAGCATGATGAGATCCAATCAGTATGGGTGCTAAGCACTTGGGACATAGTAAAACTGACATTTCCACTAATTTTATAGCATAAATGTTTGTCTTCTGGCATTTCTCACATGTGAGCAAAGGGAGTCTTTGAAACAACATTTCAGGATGGAGGGTTAATAATTAAGAGCATAATAGTCATAGGCTATGACTATTGCTGTAAGTAAACCATATTTTAACATTACTCTTCATATCTCAAATGGTGACTTGCCCCTTTCTAAAAAACTCTTTTCCAAATAACACTGCCCCTTCTTTTTACCCAAGTGAGGCATAAATCAAGGAATAAAACTGGAATACTATGAATGGGATATAATTAATTACTGCTACCAAATTTAAATTATCCCATTCAACAAAAGAGAGTTCAGTCCAAAGTTACAGGGAATACCTACCATGAGCCAAGCTTTAGTGATATCTATTGAACTAGACATGACATATTGTAATGTATTATTTAATGGTTATTTCTCACACTAAATGATAATAAATGATAATAGAAATACGGAGGTGAAAAGGGACACAAGACAGGGATATAAAAGGAGTAACAGTTGATTGTGTTGGGCTTTCTGTTTATGTTCTCAGTACATATGGATAGCATGCCTCCAGCACCTTCCAAGCCCAGACAGAGAGATTTTTCTAGCTTGCCCAGCTTGTTCATGCTCAGGCTGGAGAACTTACTGACCCTCAGAAATGCTCTCAACTAAAGAGGAACATGAACTGGACAATGGGTGCTCCAGCTTCCTTGCTTCTCTTCTGGGGCTATTCTGAGAACTACTCTACACTGTATTCCAAAGAGTCCCAGTGAGATTGGGTTTCCATTGCCCATAGTGGTAACAAGTTCATTCACAAGTTCATTGCCTTCCATTCCTTCTGTCTTGCCCACTCTCCTACTACTTCCCCTGGGATCATCTCCTGCCCTGAAATCTTTCTCTAAGGTCCTAAGGAAGCCTGAGCTAAGCCTCCCTGGTAAAGAGAAACAAACAAACAAAAAAACCTTATTCCAAGTTGAGTGAAGATCATGATAACAATCCCAGGGGTAAGGGAATGCAAAGCCCAACTGAAAAGCTTTCAGTATGACTAATGGCAAAGAACTAAGGGATACAGCTGGAGTAGAAGCTGGAGTGGCAAGTGGGAACTGTCACTGAAGATTCTACAAGTTTCAGGAAGTTTGGCTTCATATTAGATAATCCAGGAGCATGATGGCATCTGAACTGGGAAATTGCATTAGAGATTGAGAGGAGGATGGATTTGTGAGGGATTTAGAGGCTAGAATTGACAGAGATTGGACATGATAGAGAGAAGTGTCTTATTTGATGGCTCTGTGATATGCATCCGGGGATGAGGTACTTTTCAAATTACATTTTTTTTTGTACACTCACCCTGTTTACCATACAGTAAAGGGTGGCTACCAGAGTTCTTTGCTGCAGGGTCCCATTGATATTACTATTAGACATTGAGATAAGGATCCAAGATCCTTGTAAAAATTGTAGTAACTGAGTGGATCTGGTACCATGAAGACAGATTTCAGAAAAAAGAAGTTCCCAAATAATCAGCAAGGTCTGGGGGTGATGAGATCAGAGAAAATATACAGTGTGAGAAGAGGATGTAGTGTAAACTCTGAAAAACACTGGCATCTGACATTTAAGAACATTAAAACATCTTAAAATGAAAGAAAAAAGCAAGCAACAAAATAAAAATAGAAGAAACATGCAAAATGTACAAAATAAAAAAGAATGTGCAAAATGTAGAAAAAGTTCCAGAATACAATTTCACAGAAACCAGGAGAATAGAATGTTACAGAAAATTAGGAAATTATCAGGCATGTCAAATATTTCTAAAAGTCAGATAAGAAAGACTGACAAATGCCTGTTGGATTTAGCAATTGACTTAGCAAGAGCATTCACAGAACTTTCTGAGTTCTGAGTAGTAGAAATAGAAATTAGGAAGTGAATACAATTTGTATTAATTCTTGTTTTTGGACATTTGGTTTATATTATTTTCATATTATTATTATCATTATTATTATTTAATCTATGACTTATTAAGCCCTTGACATTGTAGGCACTTACAAATGTTTTCTATAGATTAGTACTTAGTCTAATCTATGGGGCAGGAAGAACTCACAGTTAAGTTAAATGAGCTGTTAAGGCTGCAGTATAATTATAATTAATTAGTAAGTGTAGATGTGGGATGTCTGGCTCCAGACCCTCTCTGTGAGAGATGGAGAGAGAGTTAGAGGGGACCTGGAGTCCAGAGACTTGACTGTATTTACCTGCTAATGAAAAGAAGCTAGAAGCAGGGGACCCTTTGGAGAGGCAAATGAAGTCCAGATGCTGGGTAGGGTGATGGCATGTGGGCAGGAGAAGGGGCCCATCCCATTCTCACAGGAGAGACTAACAGGATGGGTTGGAAGCTGGTTAATTTGATAGAAGGGAATTGGAAGACTTTTCACTTGAAGCCTTCCATTCAAAGAAAATAAATTAGCTGAGGATGAGACAAGGAGAGTGAGTGGCAGCTCTTAGAAGTCAGTAGGTACATCTGACACAGTTTCTGTGGCAAACAGGAAAGGAATAACTGAAGGAATGCAGAAGTACTGTAACAAACTGAAGCCTCATGGGAAGTTGGGAATCACAAATACTATCAGCACCTATCAGCACAAATCTAAAGAGGATGCTTTTTTTGTACTTAGCGTACTGGTGCAGAGAAGGCAGACAGATGGAAATCGAGCATCATGTTTTGTTTTACTTTGGTAGGGTAGAGCATAACAGCTCAAATAAAAGAGATTTCTGAGGATCTTGACAAGAATGCTGTGGAAATGGAATTTCTGGTACCCAACAAGGGAAATGTGGTCAGAAAGAAAAGGTAAGAAAAGGTTGAGAGTGTAGATGTAAGCATATACTGAAAGTCGAAAGACTAAAGACCCAGGAGCAGTTTAGTAAAAGTACGGGAAGTTGTGTTTGAAGATGTAGGTACCCAACTTTATGACTGAAGAAGTGGAATATACCAAGTTATGAAAAAACCCAAAGAGGAGTTATGGAAGTGAGTCACAGATTTGAGGAAGCAAAGAAAGCTATTATATAAAACAATAATAATAATAATAAAATCCCCTGAAGATCAGAATACTGTATGTGTCACCAGAGGGGCTCTGTAGACTTTTAAAATATTGAAAACAAAGAGGGTAAAGAGGAAGGCTCAAACCAGGGGCTATTTTGTTTTAATAAATAAGAGAGACAAACTAGGAAATTGTTGAATGATTGTGGTGTGTCTTTATATGTAAGAAAAAAATGGTTTAACCTAGTCTTGACTTTATAAAGGTCCTGGGATAAATAGGTTGGTAAGAAAGAGAAGGCTGGAACTTCCTTTTCATCCATGACCACGTTCCTAACTCTATATTCTTTCTTCTACTACAAAGAGTCAAAAATCTTGGCAAAATACGTGAAGCAACCAGTTACAGACATTGAATTTACAGCAGAGGGAAGATGATTCCAGAGACAAGAGGAACTTCTACTTGAGGTGAGCTTTACAATTGCATTTGTTTCCGCAGGGCGGAACTTAGGACTTCAACGTAGACAGGCAGAGCCTATGCTGGGCAGAGCATATGGCAAAGCTGAGCAGACAGAGATTAGAACATGGAGTAACCAAGGAGCCTGGGGATATCCAGCCATAAGGCAGCCTGCCAGACAGGAGGAAGCTGCTCAGAGAATGGGATCCAGAATCTGCATAGGATTTGGCTCTTCCATGAAACAAATATTGTAATAAAAATAGACTTGCCTGTTCAAATACCCCTTCGGTTGGGGAAGCTGTCTTCAGCCACCATTGATAGATGACATCCCTTAACTTGTTCCCCTTAACTTGTGATATTTCCCTTGTAGAACTTGCCTCCACCAGCCTATTGTGATATGGATTGGCCGGGTCTAGCCATTAGGATGGGAATCCCACAGGGAGGGATCCCATTTGATTAGTTCCTGCCATGATTTCAGTACTTGGTTCATGCAAGGTAATGAATATCTCTTAAATTAACTATCTATTTGGTCTATGTAAGAATCTTACTGTGCAGGAATCACAGTAAAAGTTTTACAAAGCAGAAAGCCAGTTTAAGAGAAGTTTCCTACTTTTTCAGGGTTATACATGTGCACAATGCACATCTAGAATTAGAAACTGGGTCTTTGGATGTCAAGTACAAACTACTCTCATTAATTTATGTGAAATAGATAAAGTAGACTGGTGATTTGGGACAAAATTATTAATTTAAACCATCAAGAGAGGTTTTCTTGAATGAAGTTATTTCTTATGTTCAAAAATGCTTCACAAGATTCTGCTTGAGGTTTAATTATATTTTAGTTGAGGATCAGAATTACTTCTAGAGTTATTTGTTTCTAGAACTGTATTCGACCACAACTTACATTCCCAAATCAAAAAGATAGAGATTAATTTAAATTAAACCAATAGGTGAGTCTGGTTTTTAAATCACTACTATTTTCAATGAAGTATGGAATGAAAACTAGGAGGAGATAGAAAGTCAACTGATACCATGAGATTACACCTGTTTGTTCATTTATATTTGAGCCAGTGGTCTCAGGCCCTGTAATACCTTAATTTTGCCATCTGCATTTTGCTTACTTATTAAATACAACATTTATTAAGCCAATTATATAGCCCATGTACTTTTAAAAATAGTAAAAATTTTAAAAACTGTTCATCTGGTCCCATTTTGATACTTTAAACCTGAAGAGAATGAGTGCTGGGAAACTATAACTTGTCCTGGGGTTATACACCTGGCTAGTGAAAGGGAATATCATGAAAAGAGCTCTCTGGCCTCTCTTCCAGTTGTCCTCTTACCATGATGTATTATTGGTCTTTTGCTTTCTGAGACAGAAAAGAAAAACTTGAGGCATGCACACTTGGATGGATTTGGAAAAATGAACACCCATTCATAGTCTCTGCCACAGTCTGTTACTGAGATAACCCCTTAGACTGGACCTAAGAATAAGAATCAGGCAGTCCAAATCAAAGGCAAGTGCCTTGATGACACAAGGCAGTACATTCATCTTGTTTTCTAAGATCTAAGTAGAAGTGTTTTCAAACGTTAGCATCCCTCCGTGTAACATCAGAGACAAACAAAAGTCTTTTCATCTCACTGAATCATGTTCTGATTTCATCTGTTTATTTTTGTCTTGCTAATTTATTGTTCTGCCTCAAGCCTTTCCTCTCATGGATCTGCCTCTGTCCCAGCATTAACTTCACCCCAACTCATGCCAGCAACAGCATATCACAACCTCCTGCATGTTGCTCAGCTTCCCTCCATCTGTGCTCCTCTCTGTCTCCTTCTAGCAGTTGTTCTCAGTCTCTTCAAATTGTTAGGAAGCTCACCCACCATAAATCACCCGTCTACATCCCTGAACATGATGCTGTCTGCTTGGGTGAAAATATTTTCTTGGCTGACCAAAGTGGCTGAAGACAGTTACAAATAGCAACTACTTTTTCTTTCACTTACATTAACAAATTCTTTAAGACTTCATTTGTTCTTTCCTCCCATGAGATATTGCTTTGCAATATAGACCAGAATCTTAATTTGAAAGGATGAAACCAGATGAGAGAAAGTGGGAATGACTGTAACACTTTTTAACTTATGGTATTAGGTTCTTCTATGACCCTGAGTTCATAACAGATAGATACATTAGTCACACATTTATTTGTTACAATGTATTATTCCTAAAGGATAATTTCTCAACCATAGATATCTACCCACTTTATCAGGAAGGATTCCAGTAGAAGTTCAAGTGTGTCCATGGTCAGATTAATACAAACATGGAATTGAATTTCTTATTGGGATTGAATCCTCTCTTAAAAGTGAATTTACTTTCAAAGTTGTCAAATATGTTAGAGAATTTTAAAATTTTATTAAGGTCTAATAATCTTCAAGATGTATCCCATTATTTTATAACAAATCTTCCTTAACTGTAACCCTGTGGTATTGCTGAATTCTTCTTTCAATTCAATTGTGTCATTGTTATGTGACCTTAAACATCCATTTAACCTATTCATAATCAAGGTTTCCTCATCTGTAAAATTAAAGGATTGAGCAAAATTAACTCTTAGATCTGCTCTAGCTCTAGCTATTTGAAACTCCTGATTATAATTGATTCATAATTTTTGAGAGGGGTTAGAGTGCTAATAATTATAATTTTAAGAGTTTGTACTTTCATATCTATTTCACAAGTTTAAGCACTTCAATGTTAACAAAAATCTCCAGATGCTATTTAATATTTTCAGTGACTATATAAAGTGGAGGATAACACTTAAAATTTCGAAAGAGGAAATAGAGTTTCTGAAGCATTGGTTGGCTTGCAAGAGCTCATGGGATAAGCAAAGAGTGGCAAAACTAGAACTCAAAGCCAGTCTGCTGCATCCACCTGGCCTTCCAAAACATGATTTACTTTCTAACCTAAGCAATCCACCATGTATTGTGGCTCCAAATTCAGGGTGAGAGAGAGACAACGAAACAAAATGTTGCAATGCACTCAGGTGGATATGTACAACTGGCACAAGGGGATGTTGATGAGACCAAAGCAACAAAGACAGAAATGTGCCTGTCTAAGAATAAGAATCTAAGAGGTGGACAAGATGGAGAAGGGCATTTCAGGTCCAGAGATGAGCAGATTCTGGAAGCTAAGGCCCACATGCTAGCAGAGTGGCTGTATTAGAATGACTGGTGGGCTGAGGGTACATATGGCACAGTGTCATGGAATAAATTAGGAAAGATCTTCTTGGATCTGAGGATTGAAAAGTCATTTATATCCTATTATGTATTTGAAGTAAATTAAATGCAACCTTAAGGCTTTCAGCTGGATGATGACAGTGACAAGTTTACATTTCAGAAAGATCCCCTGGATGGTGGAACAAATGAATGAGTGTGATGGCCAAACACTGGACACAGGGAGACAAGTTAGGAAAAATATCATGATCATGTATAAGAAGCATATGCCACTCAAAAATCTGCACACAAATGTTTATGCAGCTTTATTTAGGATCCTCAAAATCTGAAACAACTAACATGTCCTTCAAGAGGTGAATGTATAAACAAAATGCTAGTGCATCCATATAATGGAACCTTGTACAGAAATAAGAGGAAATGAGCTATCAAGCCATAAAAAGGCACAAAGAAAACTTAAACATGTGTTGTTGAGTGAAAGAAGCCAGTCTGAAAAGTCTGCATACTGTAGGATTCCAAGTAAATGAAATTCTAGAAAAAAATGATAAAAAAAACAAAGACCCCCAAACATACAGGCAATAAAAAGATCAGTGGTTTCCAGAAACTTAAGAGGGATCTGGAGAGGAGTGAATAGGTACAGCACAGGGGATTCTTACAGAACTATTCTGCATGATACTGTAATGGTGGATACACAGCATTCTACATTTTACAACATCCATACAATTTACAACACACAAAGAGTGAACCTTCATGAAAACTATGAACTTTAATTAATAAATCAAAAAGAGTTCTGTTAAGTATAAACATATGCCATACTAATCAAAGGCAGTAATAATAATCTATTGTGTGTATGAGGAAAGGAATTATATGAGAATTCTTGATACGGTATGTCAAGTATCAAAAGGGAAGTAGCAAAAGGGGGAATTATAATCAATTTGAAAGGAATTTGTAAGGAAGAATTAGATTCAAGTAGAGAGAGCAAGAGGATTACAGAAGTTAAGACAGAAATTGTGGCTTTTCGTTCCTACCGCCAATTGTAACTGCATAAAAGTAAATGTAAGAGCATGAACGTCAATAGTGATACTCAGAGAATTAGTGGAAATTTCTTTATTAGTTATAATTTCCTGTGATTAGTTATTCTAAATTCCATGTACGATATATGTTATGGTTTAGATATGGTATCCCCAGAAAGCTCACATGTGAGACAATGCAAGGTTTGGAAGAGAAAATGATTGGGTTACAGCTTTAGCCTAACCAGTGAACTGATCCCTGATGGGATTATCTGAAGTGGTAGAGTGTGGCTGGAGGAAATGGTTCATTGGGGGCTTGGCTATGGGGTATATATTTTGTATTTGGAGAGCAGAATCTCTCTCTGTTTTCTGATCACCTTTGATGTGAGCTGCTTCCCTCCACCACCCTCTCCCACCATGATGTTCAGCCTCATCTGGAGCCTTGAGGAATGGAGCCAGCCTTTTATGAACTAAGACCTTTGAAACTGTGAGCACTCCAATAAACCTGTCCTCCTCTACAGTTGTTCTGGTTAGATCCTTTTAGTCATAGCAGTGAGAAAAACTAACTAAAACAATGTATTACTAATTTTATAAGAACACATTATATAGCATTTTTATAAAGTATGATATATTGCCTCATTCTCTTGTTCCATGATTAAATAGTTGTGGGTATTAAGAAAGTACTATCTCTAGGAAAATGTCCACTATGCAGCATATTTGGAAAAACTTGGGATATATGTTAGATACAGACCTATTATAGGCTTTTGAATTTGAATTTCAATGTAAGACCAGGAATATAAATTTAAGCATATATAAAGATATTATATTTTATGATTCCCAAAGTGTGTTTTAGGTGTGGTCTACAGACCTGAACAAGATGAAAGAAAGTAGATCATGTGGTAAATGCAATAGGAGTTAAACAGACATTAAATTTATAGACAGATACAAAAGATAATTTTAGACTCAGATAAGCATTTGTGAAGGTGTGTGGGTTGATTTCTTTGGGGAGCATGGTTGGGGAAAAAGTTCTCTTAAGAGTCACTTAGCTAAACTAACAAAGATTATAAGTAGATGGCCACACACAGATGGAAGGAGTGTATGTGTGGTGTGAAAATGCTGGGCAGAGGTCACAGCAAGTACAAAGGTCCTGGGATCAGAAAATCCTTTCATGTCAAGGGGCCAAATGAAATCAGGGTATCTACAGCATGATAAATAAGGGACAGGGTTAGAGAGGACAGTTCATCGGGTTACTTGTGGCTGTATCAAAAAATACTCCAAAGGTAGTAGAATAAAACTACAAGTATGCTTACATGGATTTGGTGGGTCAAGGACTTGGTCAGCCCATAAAGAGGGTGGGTTTGTCGCTGTTGCAACATATCTGACCTCATCTTGGGATCATCTGGAGGCAACTCACATTCTTGCCTGATAGCTGAACTGGGAAGACTTACCCCCAACTTGGACTTTTGACCAAAGCACCATATGTATGTCTTCTCCATGGGGCTCCAGCTTCCCATAGCATGGAAGGTGATTTCTGAGGCAGGTCCTCAGAGTGAACAAATAGAGGGTGAACATTTGAAAAGATCTAAGCAGAAGCAGCACTGACTTTGATATCCCAGCCTTTGAGGTAGCACAGCATCACTTTGTCCATATTCTATTGATTGAGGAAGGCATCCAGATTCAAGGGGAGGAGATATAAAGATACACACACACACACACACACACACATATGTATGTATGTGTATATATATACATGCAGCTATGTATAGGACTAAATGCTCAAAAGTATCTCTTGAGACAGTCTTGTGTTTAGAAAGCAATGTTTATTGACAGGTAAACATTGAGGCTGCCCAATAGAGTGGTACAGAATCCAGAATTATTTGAATAGGGTTTTTATATATTTTTGATTAAGGAAAAAGAGTTAGCTGGAAATAGCCTTGAGTGTAGTAAGCTAGAATTGACCTTGGGTGCAGGTGGTCAGGTTACAACAGATTCCTATATTTAGAGACCTTGAGGCAGGGTGGCGAGTAGCATGGGAACAGGGCATACTAAGTTTCTTTTTATTGGCATCTTATAATCCCTGACTCTGGACCAAGATGTAGTTTTGGAACCAAAATGGAGTTACTAATCACTAGAGACCTAATGGTATATATACTAAAAGTAACATATACATGTATATACATGTATAACTGTAGATATACATGTACATGAATATACATGTATACTTTTAGCTATATTCATGTGAATATACACATATATATGAGAAGTAACACACATGTGCACGCTCACACACACACACACACACACACACACACACACACACATATATACATGAGAAGTATCAAGGAAGTTAGGGTTTTGTTTTAAAACCTGTACATAGCCAGGAGCCAGATAAGGAGTGGAGTCTTAAGCCACCATAAGAAGTTTGATTTTATCTAGTTGCAATAAGAAGCCACTGCAGGATTTTAAGAAGGGGCATTTATGACCTAAGAACAATTGACTGAAGGGACTTTAACTTTATTCTATTCCAGAGTAAACACTTGTAAATGGAATCCCTTGTAGAAAATTTATAAAATCTTGTTAATAACCATTAGTTCAAGGAGAAGGAAACTCACATTACTTGTTTTCATTCAAACAATATGCTGTAGTAGATATTTTAAATCTATATTGTCTTACATTATTTGGGATATTAGAAGGACCTTAATATTATCTAGTAATTCTTGATCATTCATATGATAAAATAATGCTATTCAGAAAGGTGAATGACTTGCTAAATGTTATATAGAAAATAGTTGGAAGATTCTGGTCTAGGTAATGAATAAGAAATTTGATTAGGGAAAAACAAAATAGTACTTAGATATTATACTGTGTTGATACAGTAAATAATTATCCTTACTGTTTTCCC
Source organism: Geosciurus inauris (assembly GCA_004024805.1). Taxonomy (NCBI): domain Eukaryota; kingdom Metazoa; phylum Chordata; class Mammalia; order Rodentia; family Sciuridae; genus Geosciurus; species Geosciurus inauris. The sequence continues at coordinate 102,729 of PVHX01001433.1, forward strand.
AATGCCAAAATATTTTTATCCACATTAGTTGATTTTTCCTAATTACATAATAAAATAGAAGTGTTGGTATTAATGTCCCCATTTTATAGATTAGTCAATAGAACCTTAATACATATGTTAGAATTGTGGATAATCTACTTCCCAGTTTAAGATTCTCCACTCAAATTAAGAGGAAGAGGATCATTTTATCAAAATATGAAAGTTGTATATACTGAATACTAGACATGGTGATATAATATTTCAAGGATTCAAATGCTTCCCAACATTCATATGTGGGTATTTTACATTTAATGGATGCAGAAAATTGCTTAATTGCTCTGCTCTTTTCTCTTTTTCTTCCTTTCTTTCTTTTTTCTTTTTTTGTATTTATTTTTGTACTGGGGATTAAATCCAGGGTCTCTTAAGCATTGAACCCAGGGTCTCTTAGCCACTGAGCCACATCCTCAGCCCTTTCTATATATTTTATTTAGAGACAGGATTTTGATGAGTTGCATAGAGCTTGCTGAATTGCTAAGGCTGGCTTTGAACTCACAATCATCCTGCCTCAGCCTCACAAGCTGCTGGGATCACAAGGGTGCACCACCACACCGGGCTAATTGTTCCTTTTAAAGAGGCTTTCTGCCATCTTTTAATATCATTATTCTGGGATGCAATAAAATGCTAGGAAAAAACAAAATGCACATGAGAAAGCCCATCCTTCTTTGAGCGGGGTTACTGCTTGAACTTTTGCTTGATTTCAATGTTCTGCATCTGATTTGGTGGATATAGAGCACCTGCTCTGTCTCAGGTTCATAGTAGGTGTCAGAAGTAAGCAAAGCAAAAACTTTGTGAAGAAAAGAAGTGGCACACCCACCAAGAATGTTTATTGACAGTATGCAACGGTTACTGATTCCTTAGCTGTCATCTCCGTGTCTGGCCAACTCACATGTTTTACGAATTTTCATTCTCTATTCTCTTAAATTATAAAATATATTATCTTGGACTTCTTAGTTGAAAATCAAAATAATGGAAATGGGCAATTATTTTGAGGTTAAAATGTTAATGTGTATTTCATTTTGCATAGTTTTCATAAGATAAATTATGAAAAATCGTACACAATTTTTATTCATGGGAGAATGCTTTAATTTGATATATACCTAAGAAGTTAAGGACAATCCTCTGAGGAATAAAGCATGAAAAAAATAGCTGTAATCTTCATGGAGCTTGCTGTCTAGTTAGAGCTACAAGATAAATGGTCAAGAAATGGTTAAACAAAATCTTAATGAGTTTGAGCTAAGAGCAAAATGTGTGCTATAGGGAATGGACACTGTTGTGAATTTAGGAAAATCAATAGCAGACAAGTTGTTTGAAAGCAATTTAGATAAAACAATTTGAACAGTAGCCACAAAGTCATTTTTATTCATAGTAATAAGAAAATATGAACATAAAGTAGAACTTATGCTAAGCCTCGAGGTGTGGACAAATCTCATTAGCAGAAAAGCATTTGAAGGGCATTTTGTAGAACACTCTAGCTAATGTTTTAATACTGGAAGAGAATGAGATCAAATGGGAAAGAACTGGGAAAGAATATTTTAAGTCAATATTAATACTTTAAGATTAGTCATAAATCAGGGCTGGGATTGTGGCTCTGTGGTAGAGCACTTGCCTAGCATGTGTGAGGTACTGGGTTTGATACTCAACAACATATATAAATAAAACAAATAAAATAAAGGTCCATTGACAACTTAAAAAAAGAAAAGATTAGTCTTAAATCAATAGGGAGTTTGAAAACTTTTATCAAAAACCAGGATCTAGTCAGCAAAGTTGTCCTTTACTTTCAACAAAATATAGTAAAGAATATTTTTGTAGTGTCACTCTTTGAATAAAGAAGTCTATTTCTCCATACTTTGAATCTGGGCTTGGATACATATAGCTTGCTTTGGCTAATGGGGCACAAGCAAATTTGATACAAACAGGAGTCTAAATAGTTCATCCATATTTGATCTTGCCATCTCTTGAGGCTAGGGATCCTTAGGGGACCATATAAACAACCCTGAGGTGAATATGAGAAAATGAGCGTCTAGTCATTGTTGACACTGGAACCATCTCAGCTAATTTTTTAGCCATGTGAATAAAGTCATCCCAGAATTTTTAGCCCCAGTCAAGATGACAGCAGAAATAAACCAAGATACTCAAGGCCAAAAGCACAGAATTGTGAGCAAATAAATGGTTGTTTTAACTCCTAAATCATGTTGTGGTATGTGAAAGTTAACTGACAAAATACCATAGATATGGTAAATATTTTAGAAATTCACTTTTATACTAGTGAAGTGTGTAGTAGAAACAATTGTATTTTTGTTATATTTCATTATATTTAAACAGAATTATTGACCAGACCTCCTCTGTTCCTAAGACTGGCAATGCACTATACTCTTATTGCACATATCACACTATGATGTTCTTGCCTTTGGGGGTGTCTTTCACTAAACCATAACTTCTGAGAGGCAGAGAACACTTATGCTTTGATTTTTATTGCATCCCATTATTTTCCACAGTGCCTGATATATAGTAGACATTCAATAAATACTTGTTGGGTGAAATGAGGAAGATGCCTGCCATCACATAAGGATTGCAAAAGACATGCATGTATGTGTCTTGAAATACTCATGAATACCTTACAATTAGCCCAGCTTCTCTTCTATGCAGATGAATTCTCTTGAGCTACTGAGTGAAACATGCATCCTACCATATAATAATTTATTTGAAGTATCTTTTCTTTCCAGCTAAGATTTGACTCTTAAACGAAAATACATCCAATTGTCCATCTTTGTTAAGCTATCTCAACCTTTCTAGAGAAATTCTTCCTCATGTTTGACGCCCTGGGCACAACTAGTTTGTCGTGACCTCATGGATAGAAACTGAACATTAAGTTTGGTTCAATATAATAACCAGAAAATGAAAATTGGTATTCTTATTTAACTATTTCTTGAGTGTATGCCTTTTCTCCATAACTGCAGGGTTTCTATTATTTTCAAAATACCATGTGAATGGCAACATGTTGAGTTTAATTTTCTTGTCAATTATAATTAACATCTCTTCAAAACAAACAGGAAAATGTGTCATTCCACTCAATAGCAACATAATGCCAAAAAAAGAAATCTATCTGATTCAATTTTACTAAAATCTAAGTTTTACTATTTTTTCAGGATAGATTCTTTTTTGGCTCTCAATTATGTATCTTTCCTAAAGAAGAATTTATAAGTAGACTTTAACCCTATGTTTTCACTGGAGGAACATGCAGAACTTGATTGTTAAAACTATGTACAGGGGTTGAACACAGAATAGCTTCTTCAGTGCACATCATCCTACTCCCTAACCTGTTCCTAAAGAAAGGCTTCATGTTATGTGATTAGCACTTAGGCTTATACACACATTTTATTTTTTTTTTTAAGGTTAAAGAAAACTCTTTAGTTAGTCAAAGATAATGAATGTGGAGTTGGTGGACACATTTCCTCAATTTGGCAACGTGGGATATGATTGTGCTCTGTGATCTTAGGCTTCTTATAATATTGAACTGACTTTGTGTCCCAGTTATAATTTACCTGGCTTTCACTCCTATTAGATAAAGTTGAATTTCATCAGTTTTCCCCCCAAAAGTCTATGTTGTTATCTTTTCTACTGAGGGGCAGACCTTCCCCTGAAGACAGCATGGATGCCTCTTTTTCCATGTGTCCATGCTGTTTCTGAAAGGCAGCCACAGAGCAGGGTCCTATCCAGATGCCTTATGTGTTTTCTTTAAGAGCGACAGAACATTTGATTTACAAGTGCTCTAGCAAACTGCTGTACTCATTACAGTTATAAGCTGAGACACTTAGATACTTTTGCTTTCACATGCCCTGTATTATTGTGACTTTCAAGGTAGTGATGTATCATTGACAAAATCAGAATGGCATTACATTTTTTATTTCATAATTATTCCAAACTGGATATAGGAGGTGTTATGTCTCCAAGCTGCCAAGGTACTCAGACTGTACTGATAAAATCTTATGAATTAATCTAAACAAAAGTTAGGCAACTGTTCCTCTAACAAATTTAATGGCAAACACATATTGTCTAAAATATTTCATGTATGAACACTAGGAATAAAATGTACTGCCTGAAATGTTAAATATTCTGAATGTTTGCCTACAAAAACATTGATCTAATGCTTTGAAAAATATCTGCCTTCAAAAGAGAAATGGCCTCATTAATTAGTCCACATAAATGTTTACATTTCATTAACTGAAAGGGTCAAAGTTAAGCCACTACCATGCCCAGAGATGAATTAATTCACAATCCAAATGATCAATGGGTAAATCTTGGAAAAATCGCATTGATTATTATCTCACCTTGCCTCCTCAATACATAAGCAAAATCACAAATCCATGGAAGAGATAGATTGATTCAGATGGCTTAGTATTCGATCATGTTTTGAGACAAAAGAGCATCCATTTCAACCAGTCTATGTATGTCTAACTTAAAAATATTTCTAACAGTGGCATTGGTAAAGATTCCAATTTTAGTATCTAAATCTCACTAATTTAATCTGACAGTATTTTATCACATTCTTTCTGTGTTATCAGATGGCACCACATTTTATAGTGAATGTTAAGCAGAGAGCTGGGTAGGAAGTGCTGTTATTTTGAAAGCTGATTGCATAATTCTTTTATGGAATAGATTTCCTTCAGAACCTTGATGGGATCATTTGGTTGTAAGGATGGAATGTTATGGGATATCCAAAATGGACGTGACATTTGGCATATTGGTGTGATGGTGGACATCAAAACATGCACTAGGTGGATGAGAGCAGCCAGAGGAAAAGGTGGCAGGAGGTGAACCTGGTGGTACAGAGGATCAGGAGGCCAACAGAATTTAGAAGAAAATCTGTCAGTGGTATTTGAGAAAAACTTTCCAAGCACAGAATGCTTCTTTGATGCAACCTTTAGTTACCTCTTGTATTATGCTGCAATGAAATCTTCTCTTCTGCACTTGAGTGCTGCTGACCTCAAATTTTATTTAATAGATATGCACACCTAAATAGCTTATGAGTATAATTGGGAGGGAAAAGGCAAAGATAAAGGAAGATGGTCTTGAGATTACTTTTTGGTTAACTCTGGGAAAAGAAAAAGAGCAGTTATAAATATTTCTTTCCAAAATATATTTAAGTTTTCAAAACTTAAAATTTCTGAAATATAAGTGTATAATGTACTGAACTTAACGTTCTGGGAGAATTTGGAGATAAATTATCATGTTACCTCATCTTTATTGTTTATTGCATATTTTCTATAAATACTTCTATTGGGTGATGTTTCTATTGAGTAATGCAGGTGTTCTCTTTTTAATAGATAATCAAAATGAAGAGATTAATATTATTATACTATACACCATTAATGCTGATGCAAATATATGACTTTTAGAGCAAAAGGACCCAGTTTAGCATCACACTTTTTAATTTCGTTATCATGTTGCTCTAAACTTCAATCTGGGACAGAGTTTCACACTTTGCTTGACTTTTATGTCATTGAAGCTTTTGAAGAGCAGAGGTTTTCATTTTATGGAATATCCCTCAGTTTGGCTCTTCTGGTATTTCTTCACAATTATATTCATATTCTACCTACAACTTTGGCAAGAATATCCCTGAAAGTGATACTGCTTTTTCTCTCTCTTTGTTTAAAGATCCTGTCAGATATCATGCAATTTAAATTTTTTCCATTACTGGTAACATTAACTGTAATATTTAATTAAGGTGGAGCCTAAAAATCTCCACTGTAAAAAATACTCATTTTTTCCATTAATAAGTATTTTGTGGGAAGCACTTTGAGGCTATGCAAAAATCCTGTTTTATAAGAAAATTGTAGTACACTTATATATTTACATCAGCATGGAATCATGGATTTCAATGATTTACAATACTTATTTATTTTGATGTCAAGATGTATCCTATTTGTGCAATGTGAATGTCTTCATTCTAACTCCTGTCTTTAAACATGTACACAACAATATTTGATAACATATTTTTCTGTTAAAATAATATGTTTCAGGACCATTAATATTTTCTTTATCCAGACCTGAGACCAGCCATGTGTGTAAGGAGTTTCTCTTAAGGTAACAATAGTCCTAGATGTGCTTATTTATACTAGGATAACAATATGCTCAGGCACTGTGGGTGAACAGTCAGTGTCTCTATGTATAAATACACACATATCAATCTATCTATCTATCTATCTATCCATCCATCCATCCATCCATCCATCTACCTATTCACCCTGTGAGTTAACACTGGTATCTCCAATGTAAATCCAATAACATATTTCTAGTCATATATTCTACCTTTTTTCCCCTGTTCATATTTTTTACTTCCTTCAACAGTGAGAAAGTTAGTTCCCATTATCCATAATTAATTTACTTATTTTCCCAATCTACCCAAACTTAGTCAATCTGTTCTCTGGATCCCAAGACTCTGTACCTTCCTCACTTTTTTTTTTTTTTTTTTTGGTACCAGGGATTGAACTCAGGGGCACTCGACCACTGACCCACAACCCCAGCCCTATTTTGTGTTTTATGTAGAGACAGGGTCTCACTGAGTTGCTTAGTGCCTCGCCATTGCTGAGGCTGGCTTTGAACTCGCGATTCTCCTGTCTCAGCCTCCCTAAGTGATGGGATTACAGGCGTGCATCACCGCACCCCTAGGCCCTTCCCCACTCTTTGTTGACACATTATCTGAGCTACTGTGACTCTATCCTCATTCCCCTTTTTTGTTGCCAAATCTAACAGCTCTGGACTTAATTGTTCAAGAAAGAAAAAGGAAGAGAAAGAAGAGAAGAATGAAAGGGAAAGAGAGATATTTTAAATTATAATGACAAAAGTTAACTGGAACTGTAAACCATCATGAGAGATAAGGAAAGGAAGTTTTTTGCAGACTTCCCATAAGAGCCGAGGTGCAAGAAAACTCAAGAATATTAGTGAAACATCAAAATAGAGGTGACCCCAGTTGATATATAAATAAAAATTAGAACTAAATGTTTCTATAGGGAGACATTCTTTAAAGCAATAGAACAATTAGATATTATTCCTAGGAGATCTCTAGATACTAGTATGAATGAAGTAGAATTTATGTTGAGCAATTCTCAATTATTTTTTTCATGATTTCATTTAATCGCTCATATATTTGTACAAATATTCCAGTGCTTGTGATTTATCAGGCACATTACAAGACTTGAGGAATACAAAGATACTGATTGGTTTTCTGACCTTTCTTCCTCCTCTAATTATTTTCCTTTCTGTCTATTCCCATCTTAATAACTAACTGTTGGTACATACGTTTGGTCAAAAGGAAGATAAGATTTAATAAAATGTTCACACCTTAGCGAACATTATTTTAGTGATTTACCTATCCCAAATGGATTTGAATTTTACAACATAATGGCAGAAGGTGGGTGTAGAAAAGCAGTGGAATTTTAGCCACTATAGCATTATTGTTATTATAGAAAATATTTAACAATCATCATAGCAAGGGATCAATCAAAAGAGAATTTAGTCATCAGCAACTGGTACATCCATGGGTATACTGGCCAAATATTGAATCTGATTTTGGCATAATTGAGAAAGGAGTGCAAAAAAAATCAAAATACAGTATAGATTGGAGAGTAAAATATGGATCTGAGAATACCTGACTACTGAGCACACTGTTTGGGTCTAGAAAACATCAAAGAATTATAAACATGAGTCCTAAGCATGGCAGACGGATGAATGAAGGAGTTCTAATAATAGGTGGGTTTGCTCTTGGTGAAGTGAGTTTTGGGGCCCAGATAATAAAATGCCTACCTGCTTAGGGGCAGAGTAGAAAACAGATGACAAAATGTGAAATCAGGTAGAAGATTGCTGTATGTCATTTCTGAAAGCGTTGTTTGATGGATCATTTACTATTCATTAAATCTCTTCCTAAAACTCTTATTGGCTGTTTCTTGCACGGAAAACAATGTCCACTGGCCAGTACTCTATGAATCCCACGTGCTGTAGGTGATATCAATGCTGAGATACAGACAAACTTCTCAGAGGAACTGGGATCTCCAGGCAGAGGCTTTTCTGCAAAAGTCAAAATAAAAAGGCACCTATGCATTCAGCAAATATTTTTCAAGTGTATGCTATTTGCCTGGCTGAATGGTAGACGAGTATATATGGTGGAAGTTAATTGACCTTATATGATTGTATCTTGGATTAACTCTGCTCCCAAATCCATTTGATCTCCTAGAAATAAAGCTGCTGATGTCAGCAGGCAGGTGGCTGAGAGGGAGCATCTGCCTCGGGAGAGCTGCATGGGGAGTAGATTAGTCAGTTCATGCTGGTTTGCTTGGGACTTTCCTGAGTTTAATACAGTAAGCCCACTGTCTTGGGAAACTGCTCAGCCTGAGGTAAAGTAGGACTGTCAGTCACAGCTGCGAGGGTTGCTGGGCAGAGTGTTTTCTATAGTGAGTCAGGTTGGGACTTGGAAGACCGAATGGAGGAGCCTTCAGGATGAGGCTCTGAGGTGATATGTTGAGAACAGCCTGTCATTGGCAGATGGATGTATCCTCAAGGATAACTTTGGCACATTTGATTTTATGCCAATTAAAAACTTTTGCACGATAAACATAATCACACAGACAAAGTTAGTAGGCGATATTAGACTTGAGAAAATAGTATGTCCTACTGGCTACCAAAGGGTCAAGGTTTGGCACTGGGAATACAATTTTTAGCACGTAGTTTTCAGGCAGTCAGGGCAAATGAAACAGTCATATAATATTAAGGACTAACTAACTATAGGAGCACTCTCCATACCTTCAACCCCTCCCTTCCACCTTTCCCCATTCTATGCTAATAGACTGTGTTCTTGCCCGAGAGCACCCCTTTGTTTGTACCTTTGGACCTGATTGGTCCAGGAGTGTATTTAAGTTTCTGCACTTTCTGGAATAAACGGTGTTCCTGCTTCTCGCTCTGGTGAGCAGTTCTTTACCTACATCCCAGGGTCTGGGGTACAGTGACCCCGCAGACCGCCACCGTCCTGGGAGTCCTCATTTCATCTTCTTCCCCGGAGACCCCTGTTCTTCGTCTCTCAGGACCCCAACTCGTTGAGAGGACCCACGCAGTATGACCTTAAAGCCATAACTAACTATCATGTAACATTAGTCATGTAACATTAGGAGCTAACTAATATGAAAACCTGTATGGATGATACACTTGAGGAACTCTGTAACTAGACGGTAAAGTCTGGGCATTAGGCCAAGCTTCCCTGAGGAGGCGATATATGAACTGTTTAGGAGTCTGGTGAAAATCTCTTGAGTGGGTTGGAGAAGTGAGGAGCAAAGACATCTAAGTTAATAGTGAAACATTATCTGAGATATGAGGAGCCTTACTCTGTTAATAGTAAAATATATAAAAGGATACCAATTGGTGATCTTTGTATAAATACTTCAGAATCTTCGAATCATACTAAGTATGTATAGTTTTTCATAGATCAATTATACTGTAATGAAATTGTAAAAAAAAAAAAATATTCATTAGGATGAACCCTGGGATACCAAGGAGAATGACTTAAAATAAAATAGAAGTATTTGCCATAATCTTTTAGATAATGTTAAAGATTTGGGTTTAGAACCAAGAGTCCTAGAAAACCATCAAAGAGGCCATTAAGTATCAGGGAAAAGAGAGCTATCACTACAGTGCATGTGCAGAGTGATAGCTCTCTTTTCACTGATGTCAATTACCAAAAACTTTCCTAAACACTCAATTCATTTCATTACCTACAACCCTAGGTAGTTCTAGTATTATCTGTATAGTTAGAGGAACTGGGGCAAAGAGGGATTATGAGGACTACTAAGGTTCACTCTGACTCCAGAACCCGTAGGCTCAGCCAGCATGCCCATGGTCTCAAGCACAATGTGGCTGAAAGGAGGATAAAATCATACACAATTTACATGGCACTTTTATGACATGATCTCATTTAATATTACTGATGCCTTAATAAGGTAGGAATTTTATTTTACTTTTAGAGTTGAACAAATTGAGGTTCAGAAAGGGTTAGCTGCTTTGCTGGAATTCAAATGGCTTGAACTTTGGATTTATGACTTGGAGCTCAGTACTCTATAACTAATGCCTGCTAATAGCAATCAATCAATCAATCAATAGTAACAATAGCAAATACTTTTTTATTTTAAGTCATTCTCCTTGGTATCCCAGGGTTCATCCTAATGAATAGGCAATGGGAAATTTATTGAAGACTATTGATAGAGAGGTCGAGACTACTGTAATAGAGATTGAACTCACCTGCATTGAGACAAAAGGCTTTAAGCGTTGGTTAAGTTTGTGGAAGAGTAATGGAAAGCATCAGGGCAAGGGTGTTCAATGTAGTTAGGCCACCTGGGTTTGCTGATTGACTGCTATCCTCCTACAGGGTCTTGGAAGTACGATATTATAGTTTGGTGTATAGTTTTGTGAAAGACAATGCTGGAATGTCCAGTGATAAAATGATGAGTGGATTAATCCATTTGAATAGATTAATGGGTGGCAACTGTAGGTGGGTAGGAAGCAGGTCATTGGGGGCATTCCTTTGGGGATGATATTATTCCTGGCTTCTTACACCCAGTTTTCTCTCTGCTTCCTGGCTGTCTTGTCCTGAGTACCTTCCCTCTGCCATGATGTTTTGCCTCACCTTGGGCCTGGGATGAAGGAGTTGACTGATCATGGACTGAGCCTCTGAAGCCATGAGCCAAATTAAACTTTTCCTCCTCTAAGCTCTTCTTGTTTGGTCACAGCAGTAAAAAGCTGTTTAAAATATAGGGGGTATTATCTTTCTTGTTTTTAAACTTATCTTTTTAACTAATACATAAAAACATCAAACGTGTACATACTGATGAATTATCATGTGATGTTTTATATATTACACACATGTACTATGTAATATTTAAATCAAGCAACCCTTATCCAGCTCTCAAAATTTATTATGTCTTTACATTGAAAAAAAAAATTCCAAACTGTTTCTTTCCGTAGTTTTGAACTATATGGTATGCTTTCCATATCTTTAGTTACTCTGCTGTTCAGTAGCAGATTAGAACTTCTAACTTCTATTTAACTGAAGCTCAGAAACCATTGATTAACATTTCCCCACCCCTCTTTCCCTTCCACTCTCCTCAGCCTTTGAAAGGTAACTGCAATTGTACTCTCAACTTTTATAAGACCAACTTGTTTCTATTCTTGCTGATTACATCTCAAAGAGATGGGTCCAAGGTCCTGGAGAAAGGCTTTCTTGGGTTGTAAAACTGAAAAGTGGGAGAAAATCTACTCTCAAAGGGAGAGAAAGGTTCTAAGATAAAGGAGGCCAGTCAAGGAGAACCCTGCCTAATGGTTAGAAGGTTGGGAGACATGAAGAAAGCCTTGCTTGCTATCACTGATGCTAGAGTGAAGAAACCTGGATGTAAGTATCTGCTCCAGGAGTCTTCCTTTTCTTTGTAAGTCTTTCTCACTTCACTCCCTCCAGGAGGCCTTCCCAGGCTTGCGATGTAATATGCTTAATACTAATCTCACTACTTTCAAAATACTTATCACATCTACAATTAGTTGTTTAATGATGATCATCTTGTTAAGTTGTCAGCTCAAAAGTGTGAACCCGGGAAGATCCCATACACTGCTGTATCCCTAGTATTTGGCAGAATGTCTGGCACCTGGTAATGGAGCCATAAATGTTCCTTTAATAAACAGATGCGCAAGGGAGTCAGAGAGGATTAAATGTGAGAAAAAGCAGAGAGGAAATTTTTAAGAATATAATTGTCTTTAAACTAGGACTGTTAAGGGTGTTATTTTGGGGAGGAGGTACCGGGGATTGAACTCAGGTTCACTCGACCCCTGAACCACATCCCCAGCCCTATTTTGTATTTTATTTAAAGACAGGGTCTCACTGAGTTGCTTAGCACATTGCTCTTGCTGAGTCTGGCTTTGAATTCGTGATTGTCCTGCCTCAGCCTCCCAAGCTGCTGGGATTACAGGCGTGTGCCACCACACCGGGCCGTTAAGGGTATCTTTAATCCAAACTTAAAACTTCTCCAGGTGTGCTCGTGGTATGTTCACTGTGGTCATCACTGGTTAAGTGCTCTACGGAGGTATCAACTACATCATTCCCATTGGGTTCACCCAGGGAAGAAGCCTTTTGTCTCCTTATCAGACTATTAGTAGGTAGTCTATAAATAAGAACAAGTCTTGTTAAGTTATGCTCCTGAATGGATTTGTTTTTATGATGCGTGAGCAGCAACATAATGTTATAATGTATAGTTGCCCATTCATCCCTTTGGCAGAGTTTAGTTTTTCATGAAAATTGTGTGTGGTGAGAAGGTACCATAGATTAGGATATTTGTATTGGGATAATTCTGTGAACTCTTCTGGGAAACAAAACACCAAGCAGAAATGAAAAGGTCGCATCCTTATTTTGTCTTCTTGAGGATAAGCTCATGCGATGACATTTACATTAGTGAAGGCCCAAGTCATATAAAATTTCAGGTTCTGAACCACAAGAAGTACTTATTTATCCGATAAAACGTTCGCAGCTGAGTGCTATTGTGGAAAGGATGCATGCAGTAATGATGTGCTTTCATTGGCAAAGGCAGATTTTGCCAGCGTTCCACTGAATCTGTGGGGCATGCAAGCAGTTCTCCAAACATGACTTCTGTGCACCTGGCACATGGAGTGGGGCCTTGACTCAAGAAGCTCAGAGCCGCATGTCCTTCACTTGCTCTGTTCTCCTCTTCTCTCCACCCACGGCACTTGTTGATTCACAGTTAGTGAAACAATTCAACACCTCCTCAGAGGCACAGAATTTCTCAGGATGTAGGAACGACAGGAAGTTTAATAAAATAAACACAGCTAATTAAATAAAGCTATGACAAAAGTCACTGCTCCACCATGGGCATATGGTATTTTAATAGTTGTCAGGTGTCAGCTAAGGCAAAGGAGTTTTATATTCCAGTTTTAAAAATAGGAATTGTTGAGGTACTTCTTACTAGTTCAGAAAAAAATACTTTCAATAAACCTCATTTTTTCCTCCCTTTTATATTTATATTAAATGAACCCAGTATTACTTGTTATTGTGACCATCAATAACCATATCTATGAAACATAAAAGAAACCAAGGCCATCTTGCCTTACTTGCTGGGACTGTTGAGGGACCACATTCCTGGATCATATGTAAATGAAGTGCTATTATGAAGAAAGAAAGGATGAGATACAAGAGCAGTTAGGCAAACTAAGTAGATGTAGGGTGTATTGAATGAGATAATAGGTGCAGAGATACATGTTATGATGAAAATCCAGTTAGAAATTCATGGTTATATTAATAATGACTTGAACCAACTAGCAGATAAGCAGAGTTAGTAGTGTTTATCAGGCATGGGTATGCAAATGACAAAGTTACATAAAACCACAGTTTCCAGATCTGACAGAGTATGAACAACCTCTCCATACGATTTTAATGAGAGTTGTCCTTTAAGAACCATTTCTTCAGATGATAACAGTAGAGACTAAGAAAAGACAGAGTAGGCCTGGATTCTAGCTATATTCAGCAGATTACACATACATATTTTCTCTATTCCATTCTGAAGCCCCAAAGAAAATAAGCATGTATAATTAGACAAGTAAGGAAGTATTTGGTACATGAAAGACACCCAAAACATTCTGTACAATGGAAAGCAGTTGGGAAAAATAAAATAAAGTAAGAAGGGCTGAAGATCAAATACATGCCTCTAGGTCATCTATGGAGATTCACAAAGAAACAAGGGAACAAATGGTACAGAAGCATGAAAAACCTAAAAAAAATAGAAATATTATACAGTGCTAAAGTTGGAATGAGAATTGGGTCCAAAAAAGAAAAAAAAAATGAATAAAGCTAATATAAAGAATGGTTAGGTGCCCAATTATTTTCCTATTAAAGTCAGACCACTTGTTCCTTCTTTACCCTGAAGGAAGATTGGGTGATTAGTCTCTGGTTAACTATAGCGATACTGGGAACACAGACAAAGATGAACAATAAATGAAGCAATACATTATTGGAAAGAATTACATTAATTGCAAATGCAAGCAATGAACATTTGTATACCTAATTCTTGTTGTTCTGTTAGCCACCAAAATGTTGCTGTGTGTTTTGATGCTTTGAGCCACATGCTTTGATCTTAGACCAAAAGTGGAACTGTTTCCTCTCTGGGAAACAGGTAAGTGTAGGAGAAAATACCCAGAGATGCTGACAAGAGCTCAGTACCCACTCACCCTGCCGGGAGTCCCTCTGTGGACCAAATTCACTTCAAACATACTGAGCTCCACAGCAGCTTTTTGGCCTCTCACTGTAAAACCTCATTCCTAGTTATGAACCGGAGCCAGGGATTGCCAGGCAGTTAAAGAAAGATTTTGAGGAAACCAACAACAATAACAAAAGAGTTAAAATTGAACATACACACAACCAAGCAGAAATGAACACAAAGGAAACAGAGCCATAATAATATAACACAAGTAAAAAATATAATGGTAGGAAGATTAATGAAAATCTCAACAAAATATAACAAAGTTGAAGAGAAAATAGTTAGAAAATAGTAGGAAAAAAATAAAAGTATCGTCCAATACCCAACTCATAGAAATTTTGAAAAGACAGAAAAATGTCTAAGATCAAAATACAGGGAAGAGGGATAATGTTCAAACTATAATGTTCAAAAATTTCACTGTCTTGAAGGCCAGCTATTGCCAGACTGAACATTTCCTCCAGATGCCTAGCATATTAGAAGAAGAGTGGGCCATACTAATTTATGTCATAATAAATACAAAGCAACAAGGATATAAAGAACATCCTGAAAGCTTCCTGAGAGACCACCACCACCACCACAGTAAGAACAAATGCCATGCACAAGACCTCAAAAGATGTTGGTACTGGATTTCTCAACTGCATGTTGAAAGTAAGAATGAAACATGGAATTTTGAAATATAATGGAAGATAATATTCAACCTAGACTTTCTATAGAACAATTAAGCTCTTAAATATTTATATCTTAACATATGTAACAAGGATGGGGTTAGGCAAAGTGAGATATGATGAGTTAAATATGATACGTTGTCTATGTTCAAGGAGCTTGAAGTCATCTTTCCTAATAGGCTTTATAATCTAACATAGTCATACCAGTGTTTAAGTCAGACATAATAATTTGCAAATTTTTATTTTGCTCTTGCTATTCTATTGATTATCATAAAAAGGGAACACATTTTTCCAGGTCAAGAATATTTTATCACAATTATATGTCTCTCACTTTTTTTTCCCTCACACTTCCAGATGAATTTACACCCAGAAGAATAATTAATATCTGAGATTTATAAATGCTATTCAGATACATATTTGTCATGACAAAGTAAATTAGTCCACTTCAGCATAAGACAAAATAATAAAACTGATCTTGCTGTTGAAATTTCAGTACTAAATATGAAAGGAAAAATATAAAGTAGTAATTCAACTGATTTGTTGCTGTTTGGATGTTTTCAAACGTTTTCCCATATATAAGCAACTTTAATTAGCATCCTGCATATATCTGTAAACTAAGATTTAAAAAATGTATAATTTCACTTAATTCAGGCTGATAGATGGCTCAATTACTTTACAAACGTTCATTGTGTGGGCTGTAAAGAATAAACTATTATTGGCCGTATTGAAGAAATATGTTCATAAGTTTCTCAAGGGCAAGGACCAAGTCTTCTGCTTCCTTTTCATTTTGCTCAGTGATTTGGACAGTGGAGTAATGGTTATAATATAAAACATGAAGACCTAATGGGATATTTAGTAGTGAGCACATAATGTAAACATTGCATAATTATTTCTTCTTCCTCCCCTTCTTTCTGTTTAGCATCTCTCTTTCCTCTTATTTTCTTTCTTCTACTAATAATGATAGAGGAGTGGTGATTTTGTAAGATATTTTTAGGAAGTTCACAGCCTAAAGTTTGTCCCATTACTCCTAAAAACCACAGCTGCCTCTGCCCTTCCAGGAATTGGTGGCAAGGGTGAAAGAGGAAGAGACAAAAACTACTTTGCATATTAGAGGTAATCATAGCAGGCAATTTTGTATTGTACTCTTTTAAAGAAAGTGACCCAAAATAGGTTCTAGCAATACATACATCTGAAATAGAACAGAGTAAATGTAGCAGATATAAGCTCTGCTTATAAAACTCGGGTTTGTTGTAAAATAAATTATGATTTTTTGAATTTATATGGTACGTTTGTGATGCTTTTCACTGCAAGTCCAAATAAACTCACTGAAAATGATTTGTGTGATATGAACTCGTGTCTAAAATCCACGGATCTCAGCGGTAGGTGGTTCCAGAGCTGATTCATTCAGAAGCAGAAAACATTTCAGATTCTCTTTTCTGCTTCCTCGTGTTTAGAGTTGGCTTTTGTCTGCTAGTCTTCTCGTGATAATAATTCTAAGCAAAAATTCTCCAGCTGTTGAAGCAGGGAAAGTGCAGTTTCTTTTTGAATTTTTTTATTAGCAAGGAGGTAAATTGTTCCCAGTATCATAGACGTCCTTGTTCCTTCTTTATATATAAATTAATAAATGACTATGATCTTTAAGAAGGAGGCTCAAATGGGTGCTAACTTTGTGCCCTGAGACTCTTCTTGCCTCTTGTTGAACTAGGGACCTTTTAAAAAAATCGAAGAATACTCACTTAACATGGAAGGATCAAGATACTGTGTCTTTCCTTGCTGGTTAAATACTAACTCATCTCATTCTTAATAATGAATTAGCGGATTGTTCATACATATTACATTTCTGTTAATTGCAACACTAATTACAATGATCCAAATGTCTAGGAGAGTACAAATGCAAAGATCTATAGAGGTAAATTAGTTTTTACCATTTTCTTGCTTTAATAGGTCATATCAAGCTGGGGATAAAGAAAATGTAAGGTGAATAAATTATAAAACACTATTGTTTGATATTTGGAAAGATAAGCTAAATAACTTTTTCTAAAATAAAATATGAACCACAAAGACCCTTGTAGAAACAGTTCCCCAAAATAATTTTAAAAGTTACTTCAATTATTTTTTTCTAGCTTGGTTTTCCAACCATTAAAAAAGTCAAAATAACTAACTAGTTTCAAGGGTTTTGTGAGTTGTGAAGTACTGTATAAGTATGTTACAATGGCTATATTAAATATTGTGTAAAATCATTCACTTTTTAAAGCTTATTCTTCTTTTTGCATGGAATAAGATTTACTTCCAACCATCTCAATATGAGTTAAACATTGCCTTATATGTTATATGACCTGATTAGCCTTTTGAGCTCTAATTGTTAAATGTCTGTGTACTGTGCAAGTGGAGGGTATGTGAGGCATAAGGAAGATTACTGAACAGTGCACAGCACCCTGACTGGCACCTTAACTCCAAGGGTTCCAAAATATAATTGCATTTCTGATGAGAGTTTAGAGACCCACTACTTCTCAAATACAATGATGAGTGCTTGGTGTTTGTTGCAGGAATAAGAATAAAAAATTGCCAAGCTTTCTAAGATTCCATCTCATTCCAGTCAGAATGGCAATCATAAAAAATAAAATAATAATAAGTGCTGGAGAGGATATGAAGAAAAAAGAACACATTTACATTGTTGATGGGATTGTGAATTAGTACAACTATGAAATCAGTACTTATCCTAAAGAATTAAAGTCATCATACCATAGTGATGCATGTTTATATCAGCACTATCCATAATAGCCAAACTATGGACCCAGCCTTGGTGTCCATCAATGGATGAATGAATAAAAAAATGTGATATATCTAAACAATGCAGTTTTATTTAGCCGTAAAGAAAAATGAAATGATATCATTTTCAGGTAAACAGATGGAACTAGAGAACATTATGTTAAGGGAAAGTCAGAAGTCAAACTCAGGAGGTCAAGGGTCATGTTTTCTCTCTTGTGTGGAAGCTAGAGAGGAAAAAGGAAAAGAAAGGTGGGAGAAGATTTCATGAAAGTCAAAGGAAGATCAGTAGAGGAAAGGGACCAAGGAGTGGGAGGCCAGGAGGGAGGGGAGAAGTGCTGGGAAGCGATGGCCAAATTATATTGTTTTATTGTTACATTGTGTGTGCGCATATATGAATATGTAACAACAAATCCCACCATTATGTATAATTATAATGTGCCAATAAAAATCTGACAGCAAACAAAAAAAAATTGCCAAGCAAATTTCTGTACTATATAATTGTGGAGAGTGGGCAGGATGGAACATAATGGGATGCAAGGGCAGGGGAGAAGGGAGGTGGCAGATGTGGCAATATGCCAATGAATTATTCCTTTCACTGTATGATGCTGAGGAAATTAACAAACTATTTGAACTTCCTTTTTATTTAATCTCTAAGATAGGTTGTTATGGTTTGGATAAGAGGTGCCTCCAAAAAGCTCCTTTGTTGATGTAGGAATATGCAGAGGTGTAACCTAATCAGTCCATCCTAGTTTGAATAGATTGTGCAGTAACTGTAATCAAGTGGGGCATGGTGAGAGGTAGGTTACTGGAAGCATGTTCTGGAAGAGACCCCTACCCACCTCTCTGTTTGCATCCTGATAACCATTAGCTGAGAAGCTTTTCTCTACTGGGCTTTTTCCTCCATGATATGCTCCCCTCTTCTTGGGAACAGAGTAAGAAGTTGACCATCTATGGACTGAGACCTCTGAAACCACGAGCCCCAAATAAACTTTACCTCCTGTAAAGGGTTCTTTTTAGTGACCAAGTTCACTGAGATACAAGCCTGACTAAAACATGAGTGTAATTTTGACTGTCTTCCAAGTTTGCTATTTGGATGAGATAAAATGATGTGAGGAGTACAATAGACATTTAACACACAGGGACAATTATTATTCAATAAGCAAAATTCATCAAGCTTCTATCATTGCCACTCAGATTATTCTAGCTGTATTAAATAGATATTAGCCAAAGACAGAGTTGGTGATTAGAATCAAAAATGGGTAGTGCCAGAAGAGACCTGAGAGATCACCCTACCTGTCAGGTCTCAGTTCCATTAATCAATAAAGAAGCCCTCACTTGAAGTTCATGAAGATCTTACTCTAGATTTCACATACACAAATATTATTAATAAATTTTATTTCATGCAAGGATCATACTGCAATAAGACAAAGGAATGATTTTAATATTCATATTTGAATTATTAAATAATAATCACATTTTCATTATGATGGAGATGATCAGTGAGAAACCAAGGAACAGAACTAGTTTTTAAATATTCCATTTCAAATTTCATTCTACATGAATAAATGTTCTTAAATGGACATAGTACATTAACATTCCCAAAATATCAAATTCAAATGAACAGAGGTAGTATTTACCTCTCCTATTATATAGAACTTTTGGGGAATTTAAATACATAGGAAATAAATCCGATTCAAATTGTTTAAATTTCATACTTACCTAGAGTAGACTATATCTTCCCTTAGGAATGTGTTCTACAAAAAGGGAAACTAGTGTCAACCTTGTGATTTTTAGCAAATTTAGGAGAAAATACTTGCTGCAATTTTTTGTGACATACATTAGCTGTATTATAAATGCATTTGGTAGATTCGAAATGACAAATCCATATTTTTAGTTCTCTAAAATAAGGCTCTGCTACAGTAAAGTGGAAATCATTAAACCAAGCATTCGCTGTTCATGATTTTTCATTCAAATCCAGCGTTCCCTTAATTCTGCAATCCAATTCAGGGTAATTGTGTGGAGTTGGGAATAAACCTCACATAACTGAGAAGCACAGTTTTTCATAATCATGCCGTTAGGCAGCTGACATAGTTCCACCTTAGGTGCATTTTGGATGCAGCCAATAGTTTGGGGTCTAAAGACGGGATATGTATACCTTATTTTTTTTCTTTTTTCTTTTTTTCTTCTTGGTCAAATGATGCAAATTTTCTGTTGAAAGTCACCTGCTCCTTCCTTTAACACTACCCAAATACCCAGAAAGGTAGAAGAGAAGACCACTGGCAAATGTAACCTGGTTCCTTTGATATGTCCCACATTTCCCCTCAAATAAACTTACTAATAAAAAAGTATAATGTATAATAAATAAAAGTAAGGACCAAGAATGTTAACTTATACCTAAATTCATTATCTATGAAATTGAACCAATAAAAGTAGATCACTCAACCAGACAAATTCATATTTGGGGGTAGCTCTAGTTAAATATTGCTACTACTATAATATTAATATGTTAATGTTAATGTACGAAGAAAGGAAAGTTGGGAAAGAGATACTTTTTGTTTTCTAAATTTTAAGTAGAATTACTTTGTGTGTTTTTGTGCAGGGAAGATCAATACTAAAAATCAAACAAAGAAACTATGGAGAATGATATTTATAAATATGAAGCATTAACAAAATAAAATTCCATTTTTCTACAGATGAATATAAATATAGTAAAAGTATACATAGGAAACTGCAAATTTGTGCAAGTGATTTCCTCTAAAAAGTGAAGAAGAAACTGGAAAGGAAAACAAAGAAGACTTTTACTTGATGACTATTTTACAATTTATTTTATGTACAAACTATGTGAAACAATCTATGATAGTTTCTAGAGAAGTTGGTAAAGTACATCTAATTATTTTTGTGGTACTTTTTAATATTTTTTGAAAGATTTAAAATTCTGCAATTTTTTTTCTGAGCAGGAAATTTTTCTTATGTTGTCCTTTTCACTTTTAATTTTTTAAACTAACTAACCAGATATGTAAAGAAAAGAAACTTCTTATCTATCTATCATCTATGTATCCAAGTGTCTGTTAATAGAGATTTTCATTGTGTTCTTGTAGATTTCAAGCAAGACACAAAACAAAATAGAAGCATACCCAAGTTTATTAAAAACAAAACAAGGAACCCCAAAGGAAGAGATGATCCTTTTGAAGAGGAGAGTAATGACTCACTACTTTGTGAACTCTGTTTAATTGGTGTAGGTCTGGGAGGAGGGTTGTTAGAAATCCTACCCAAGTATTAACTTTCAGCTCTGGATTGACAGAGTACATTAGCTAATCACCTAAGGGTAACTCTTGGTCATCTTGACCCAGCTGACAGTTTCTAGTTAGAGCTTGGTTTTTACAATGTATGGTCGGTAGGCTCTGGTCTTCATCCTGCTTTTGCAGGTCTGGGAATCTCTGGACTGTGGTGTTCATGCAGGATCTTTCTTAAGATGTCTTCCTAATGAGGTCCTTCTGAACAATCGAATCTTTGCCCTTTGTTTCTTACCTCCTGAGTTTACCTATCTTTCTCCTACTGTAAAATGAATAGTTTATAGAGCTAAGACCAGGCAAGGGTCCTGAAATATCTTGAAATACCTTGAGGTACCACTGAGGCAGGGCTGTTGATTAAATGATTTATTCTGCATTAAATATTTTCTTAAACCCCTGATCCACTGCTCATGTCTAACTTCTGCCTAACATGTCTTTTATTTTTGTGTATTAACTTGTCCATTTTAATGTAGTTTTTCCATGTATGCTTTTATTTTTTTGTCTTCAGCTGACTCCTCCTCTCCTCCAACTCCTTCTTCCTTCTTCTCCTCTACCTCCTCTTCTTTTTTCCTTTCCCTTCT
The DNA here is from genome assembly GCA_004024805.1 of Geosciurus inauris. Classification (NCBI taxonomy): domain Eukaryota; kingdom Metazoa; phylum Chordata; class Mammalia; order Rodentia; family Sciuridae; genus Geosciurus; species Geosciurus inauris. The sequence goes on from PVHX01001433.1 coordinate 124,364, forward strand.
TTTCTTCCTTCTTCTTCTTCTCAACCTGATCTTTCTCTTTTTTTGCCCTGCACATACATATTAATGCATTTTTGTTGATGTATCCAAAATTTAAGAAATGACTAGTTACACTTGTTTGTGAATGCTAAGCTAGAAGTGGAAGCCGACGTTAAAAAGTGAAAAAGACTGTCAAATCAAACACATCCAGTGATCTGAACTCATTAATACCATGCTGTATTCAACAACTACAGCAGGGACTATAAGTAGATCACTTTATTTTGGGAAAGTGCATATAGTGGCAATAGAAATCCCACTAGACATTTCTTTAGCTACCTATTATCTATTGCAAATAATAGTTATCCATCATCCAAACACCCACCCTTTCTTGCTAAGACCAAGAATAAAACACAAAACAAGGAAGAGAAACTTTTAACAATTAATGTCCTGTGATGTCTGTTTTATTTTGGCACAGTATTTTATGTTGTTTAGATGTGAAGATTCATTAAATCTTTCTAAATAGGTTCATTGCAACCTGGGATATCTATCTATGAAGGCTCATGTAGAAGTGCCATCTGACATTACTTGGTAAGTGAAGAAATTGTCATCTGTTGAACATAACCCTTGTGTCTTTTTATGCTGGCTGCTTATATCAATGGGGAAATTGTTTTAGATGTTTGCAAAGTTTCTGAGGTTTCCTTCTGACTAAAGGTTCTGCTCTCTGAGTTCTCTGTGTGACCAGAAAAGTCTGTGTCAACAGGTTGGATGATTGATAATGTAAAATGTTTAATTTATAAAGGTAAAAATTTTTCCACATTAACTGTAATACTGAATTTTGGACATAGAGCTGATTTTTTGTTTGTTACTAAGTTCTTTACTTTCATTAATTGATTGATTGATTGATTTTTATGGTGGATTGAACCCAAAGGCTCTTCACCACTGGGCCACTCTTATATGTTATTTTGAGACACAGTCTTGTTGAGTTACCTAGGACCTTGTTAAATTGCTGAGGAGGCTTTGAACTTGGGATCCTCCTACCTCATCTTCTCAAGTTGCTGGGATTACAGGCTTGTGCTATTGCACTGGGCCGATTTCATTTATTTGTAACTGCTAAATATAAATCATTAAAATTTAAGTTTAAAAGATAAACTATTAAAATGTTCACTATAAGCCATTAACTGTTTTTTTTTAATTAAAAGAACTATCTAACTGTTTTTTTTTAATTAAAAGAACTATCCCATTGTACTCTGAAATGGACTAAGTAATATGTATGAACAAGAATGACACTTGACCATGTTATCCTTTAGTTAACATAACACATCAAGGCTAACAGTTTTATTTGATGTATGGAGATACAATTGCTGTAGTAGTTTATAGTATGATGATTCAAGTTGTCTTATTAGCATTTAGGAATATTAGCCTTCATATGAAACATATAGTGTTTTTCCTCCAAGGGTAAAGATAAGTCAGAAATAGCAAAGTCTGGTGAATCATGAGAATGGGTGGTAAAAAGATAAGCAGAAAATAATGTATGATGAGTAAAAGAAGACCAGGAGGGTGGGCCAAAGCTTCTGTCATGACTGTAGTATCTCTTGGGCACCAATATTCCCTGTATAGTCCTCAATTTGGTTTTGAAACTGGTAATAATATGGAAGCATGTTTGTTTGCTGATAGATATTTTTTAATCTACTTTCAAGGTCAGTCCAACTATTTCTTGGATTTTAGGTATTTAAGAGTTTTCAGATTCATTGGATCCAAGTGCAATATGAAAAAACAATATATTTTGTTTGAATATTTAATATTTTATCTTCCCATTCTCATAAAATCAAATGGCAAAAATCTTGAATATTTGCTGGGCGCTGTGGCTCATGCCTGTAATCCCAGCGGCTCAGGAGGCTGAGAAAGGAGGATCACGAGTTCAAAGCCAGCCTCAGCAATCACGAGGTGCCAAGCAACTCAGGGAGACTCTGTCTCTGAATAAAATACAAAATATGGCTGGGGATGTGGCTCAGTGGTTGAGTGCCCCTGAGTTTGATCCCTGGTACCAAAAAAAAAAAAAAAAAAAAAAAAAAAAAATCCTTGACTATAAGGAGAGAAAACTTGAATATTCAAAGTTCTATAAAACTGGTTCAAATAACTGTTGGTAGGAAGTACAGCCAATTCAAACTTCTTCTTATATAATTAATGTATCCCCAGGACATTTTTTTAGACAAAATATTCTGTCCCTGCTTACCTCAACACCTTAAGATGTATCATGATCTGTCACTGACTTGGCTCTTACAACATTTTTAACAAGGTAGATTTTGTGTTACCAATGTATGACTGTTAACTAGAGGGCAAACTGTCAAATACTTAGTGAAAATGTCACTGTGTATTAGAATTTACTGGGTTGATCCTATGCAAATTCCACTCTGGTGTCATAGGAAACCATTTATGCATTTGCTAGAATCCTGTTTTTAAATTAAAAGAAGCTGAGGACTCTGCAGGACTTGACTATAATTTCAATCTGCTTCATTGGGTCTCATGCCTTTGGGATAGTCAGAGCTATCTGGAATGGCCCCAGGCTTCCCAAATCAGCAGCTCTTCAGAAGAAATATCCTATTCTAGATTCACCTCTATTAAAAGACTTGGCTATATTGCTGACGATTTCTTTAGCAAAGGTCAGCATAATAAAAGCATGGTTGAAAATTACCCTCAAACAGGAATGAAGAAGTACCTCTTAAAATAAGCCACAACGACTTTTCCTTTCCAGCTACTTTCAGGGTAATGTATTTGAATTAGCAAAAAGCCAGGAAAGTATCTGTTGGCTTGAAAACAATGAAACCAATCTTTAAGAGAAGAAATGGTTAAATTAGGCAAGCTCCCTCTTCACAGGAAAAAAAATGAGAGTAATCAGTGTTTATCTGGAAACAAGTGATTTGCGATGATGAAATTTCATGCTATCAGCGTGAAAGGTGTGGCAAATGAAATAGAAGTTATAGAAATACTGAAGAGCCTTTGCATCTCACCAAATTGCTGGTGGCATGATACTTTTCATGAAGTTCTGTGAACCGGTTGTGATTGGTTTGGGATTTGGGAATCAATGGCAGCATTGCAAATGAGGGTAGAAATGTTCTCAAATAAACATGTGCTTCCCTCAGAATTTATTCTTGGGAGAAACTTAGGCCTTCCAATAGACAGAATGATTGCTTCCCCGTCCTGGCTTCCATGTGGGTCTCCTGTCAGTAGCTCTTGGCTCTAACCCAGAACTGCCTGACTGTGTCAGTTAACCCACAATTGTTCCCCTTGGAACAGGCATTTTGTTTTGTCATCTGTCAAAGCCCATGGCTCTGCTTTTGTCACATGAATTCAACTCTGAAATCCTGACTGCTGCCTCAGCATCTAGACCCTGGTCTACCCATTTTTTCTTTTTTTGGTACTGGCGATTGAACTCAGGGGCACTCGGCCACTGAGCCACATCCCCAGCCCTATTTTGTGTTTTATGTAGAGACAGGGTCTCACTGAGTTGCTTAGCGCCTCGCCATTGCTGAGGCTGGCTTTGAACTCGCGATTCTCCTGTCTCAGCCCATTTTTTTTACTCTTATTTTCCTTCTCCCATTTCCATCTTGATGGTTCCACCTAAACCTGGTTTCAACAAGTAGAGGAGGTGAGCATGAAAGAGGTGATTTTTTTTAATGCCCCATGATACAATCTTAAATTAGGGGGACTGATTGATGACCAGAGCTTTATGATTCTCCTTACACAACAGAATTGCTCACCCCCTAGTCCTACCTCCACACCTTGTTAAAATGCAGCATTGTATAGAAATAAAAATGACATCTTGGAGTGATAGGGACTTTTCTGCCTTTTCATGAATCCTCTGGAATTGACAATATTTCTGTTGAGGTCAGGGTCAGTTTTTTTCTAAGGAAATGTTTGTGACATCAAGGCAGTTTTCATAATGTTGTACCAAACTAGACAAACTATACATAAATAGATGTAAATGTCTCTTTTTTTTGAGCCCATGTCTAAGGAAAGTGCTTCATTTCCTACAAACCACAAATTAGGGACATTGTGAAATTACTCTAAATGCTAATTACATATTTCCAAAGTATCCAGGGTCTGTAAATGCTGATATTTTAGCAATCAGAATTCTAAATTCCCTGCTGTTTTATTTATTTGTTTAGTTCCTTTCAAATTAAATCTATCCAATTAGATAACTGGGCCTAATAAAATGCACTAAAATATTTAGTAGAATAAAATAAAGGGGCAGGAAATTTGGGTGCAGTTCACTATGTATAAAAATGTCTGGAAATGGAGGACTATCTCAGCTTTAGCTCTCTCTCTACATCACTTCATAATGTAAGCATTAAAGAAGGAAACTCTTCCATGTAATTTAAGGGAAACTGCCCAGGATATTTAAAAGCACTAAAATCAACACCTTCCTCAGTAATTTCTGTGTGTGTGTGTGTGTGTGTGTGTGTGTGTGTGTGTGTTTGATAAGAAAAACTCAATATCACTTGTGATTTGAAAATAGCTGGCAATCAATAAGTCTCATTTAGAAAGAAGAAGAAATAACAACAAATAGAGCAGTTCAAGAACATCTATAATCCTATGTATATACTAGAAAAAGAATAAAAATACTTTTGAATTCTGAAGTAAAAGAACAAGAGATTCTCTAATGCCATTCCCACACTGGATAAAATTTTTTCTAAGACTAGAAGTTAGAAGTGGAAACAGGGATGCATAGCATGCAGAAAACACAGATAATAGAATTTATGGGGATGTAAAGATAAGGCAATTACACTGAATATGAACATTTATTCTAGGCAGGTTTAATTAATATACTGCATGAATATAATATTCAGGATCCATTCAAGCTTCCAGCCAGTGGTCAATGAAGGTGTCACAGCGGGTGTCCAGTGTTACGGTTCATAAGTTGTGAAGTTCTCCTTACTGTGTAGGATGAAAGGCCACTGTCCCAAAGCAAATATTACAATGTGCTCTGACAGAAGTAGCCATCATCACTATAACTTCTTTGGCAACCAAAACAAGTGTAGTGTGTTAAATTGTGGCCCAAGAATCTAGATGATCACATCATAGACTCCAGAACCTATGAACACTACCCCATTACCTTATATAGCAAAAGATGGGATTAAGAATCTTACAGACCTTTTGGAGCTTATCCTGGATTTTTTGGATGAGGTCTAAATGCAATCCCAAATATCCTTATAAGAGGGAGGCAACAGGGCCAGGTAAGGTAGCACACACCTGAAATCCCAGTGGCTTGGGAGACTGAGGCAGGAGGATTGCAAGTTCAAAGCCAGCCTTAGCAACTTAGCGAGTCCCTAAGCAATTTGGCAAGACTCTGTCTCTAAATAAAATATTTTGAAAAGGGGCTGTGGATGTGGCTCAGTGGTTAAATGCCTTTGGAGTTCAATCCCTGGTACCAAAAAAAAAAAGAAAGGAAAAAAAAAAGAGAGAGACTAGGAAGTTTTGAGAGGGAAGAGGAAGGAGGCAGTATAAACATAGAGGCAGAGACTGAGGTCATGCCAGCAAACACTGGCATAGACAGAAACTGGCAAAGGCAGGGAACACACTTCTACAATTTTGGGAGGAACCATGGCTGTGCCCACACTTTGCATTTGGACTTTTGGCCTTCAGAACTTGAAGAGACTAGACTTTTGTTATTTTAGCCCATGCAGTTGGCAGTCATTTATTGTAACAGTGTAGGAAATGTATACACCAAGCAAGAGTTGGTGAACATTAGCTTGGCACTTTACCAAAGGTGAAGGGGGGAGGTGAGAACTTTCTCTTGGCTTAGTCAGATCTGATTTCCTAATTGTAGGAGAAACGTGGGAAACTCTCATTTTTGGCATATGACAAAGATTTTGGCAGATGGAGAGGAGCTGGAAGGTTTGGGGACTATCAGAGCCAATTTTTACTAGTGATTCCATGACAAAGTCTAAACATGTTGCCTTTAAAGTTTGCTCTTTAAATAATGCTGGTACTATACGTTCAAATTCTACTCCAACTTTTATTTCCTGCCCATTTCCATCCATATTCTCCAGTCATAGCATCATCCCTCACATTCTGAACTAGAAGTGGCAGACGTAATTCATAGGGAGATAGTTTTCCTCTCTTACCAGACTCCATATAAATTACGTGTTTCTTTTTCAAGCAAGTCTTCAAGTGCAGTGCAGCAAAACCTTGTAATTTTCTTTAAAATTAGATTAATTTTACTCTGAAATGTGCTATACCAAAAGCAAACATTAATTCATATATGGATTCAATTCATAGTAATGAGTGATTCCATAAAATGACTCATCTGAACAAAAGCACTGCTTAATTGCTTTGGAATGATAAAGATGTTCTTCCATCCCTGACCCATAAACTAGGCTTCACCTGTAGGAATGGAATCCATAGGTTGGAAAGGAACCAGGATTGGGAATAAAAATTTTATTTGTAATCCATTTTCATACCTTTTTGATAAAACCTCAAAGATTATTATGATATAATCACCACCATGTGGTAACAAATTTTTGACAGATCATTATTTTTTTCTTGTATAGGTCAAGTTTCCAAGCTAATGTTGAATTCGGATCACTTTTCCTTCACCCATTTCCTTCAGGCATAGATATTTACTAGGCATCTACTTATGTATGAAAACTGTATTTGTTGTGCATAGAGAGCTCACAGTTTAAAAGTGTTTGTGTGTGTTTGTTTGTTTTGTAGGGGGTATTTAACCCAGAGTGCTCTACCACTGAGCTGCAATCCAAGCCCATTCTCACTTTTTATTTTCAGACAAGATCTTGCTAAATTGCCCAGTCTGGCCTTGAACTTGGGATCTCCTGCCTCTGTCTCATAAGTTGCTGGGATTACAGGAATGCATCACTGTACATGACAAAAGAGGTCTAAAATTATAAACAATCATAACATTTGGTATAAAATGCTACAGTGTAGGCATATGTTCAGAAAATATGATGATACAGAAGAAGGAGCTACTTAGTTTGGGAAATTAATAGATGTTTCAAGGGCATGAGGTGGTGGCTACCATTTGCTATGCTGATGAATGAATGAAGAACAAGAGTTTTCCAGTTAGACAAGGAATTGAGCCTTGATTAAGGGTATAGAGTGTCCAAAACACAATCACAGAAGAAAGATTGATTCATTTTATAAATACTAGTAGGGCTAGAATAAAGTGCTGGGGGTGGGGCATAGTGGTAAGTGATCTATCCTTATTGACAATGGTGGAATCAAAGAACCATTTCAAAAATGATCATATTTGATTTTTGAAAAGTTTCTCTACAACAGTGTTAGATAAACTATTTGTATCATCATTTAATTATAGATAGTTCCCCACATGTGATAGTTTTTGACTTAGTAACTTTTCAGTTTTCAGGGTGATATGAATGTGATATACATTTAGTAGCAATCATATGTTAGATTTTGGATTTTGATATTTTCCTGGGCTAGCAATATAGTATATGATTTTTGGGGGGGTACCAGGGATTGAACTCAGGGGTACTCGACCAATGAGCTATGTCCCCAACCCTATTTTTGTTTTATGCAGAGACAGGGTTGCACTGATTTGCTTAGCACCTTGCTTTTGCTGAGGCTGGCTTTGAACTCGCAATTCTCCTGTCTCAGCCTCCCAAAGTGCTGAGACTACAAGTGTGTGCCACCGTGCCCATCTGCTAATGATTTTTTATCATTATGCTAGGCAGAAGTAGAGAATCATATCTCCTAGTCAGCCATACTGTCGTGGCATAGAGACTAGGATCTGGAACACACTGTGTTGTTAAGTTATGATGCTCATTAAGTGTATGAATTGTGCTTTCAATTTATGATATTTTCAACTGATGATGGGTTTACTGAGGGGCAACCCCATCATAAGTCAAGTATGTGTGATGATTCATTTTTTAATTTCTGCCTTGCCTAGTAGATTATAAATCCCTTCTCCTTTTATTTGAAATTCCTAGACATGTATAGTATCTGACATCTAAAAGGGACATAAGCGTTTGTTGACTTAATGAAAATAAAGGGAACAGCCAAAAGGAAGAGGGAAAAGGAATGTGAAAGAAGAAGGAATAGATTAGAATGCTGTTCATAAGGCTGAATTGAAAGAATGATTTTGATGCTATAGCCAAAAAAGATGTGATCCTTGAGTTTCCTGGCTGATAAATCTAGAAGTATTCATAGATGATTAACTAGAAGAATAATTTTATCCTGCATTTTTAATGTTCCTCATATTTATGGCCTACCTTATTTTCTCACCTAGATTGTAAGTTCTTCCAAGTCAGTGACCACAAACTATATTCATTTGAATCTCTAATGCAGCCAACACAACAGGCACACAGTCGATTTTACTTTCACGAACGACTCTATGAATGAATTGACTATGAAGAGTTCAACTGCTGGAAGATGATTGATTGATTGTGGAAGAGGAGGCACCTACAATATAGTTGAATTTCAGATTTTCAATTTTTTCAAAGTTAAGGAATAATGCGAGACCCTAATAGATGAGTTTTTAAATTTGTTTATCATTAATTATTTTTGCTCTCCTATGTGCTATGCAAATATATTGAAAATTGAAGGCAAAAGTGGACACTTAGAAGTAAAGATACATGGTGAATTTCTGCTTTCACAAGTTTCATTCTTTTATATCCTAAAGTACGAGGCTTCTCCAAACTGGGCGCCCATCAACACGTTGCGAGTCACACGTTTACCTGGAGTTGCCCTATGGGTGGATATGATTCATTTTCACAAATATGCATTTTTCTCATTTACAATGTGTGTATTAGATATGCCATCAGGTTCCCACATGAAACTGCCCAGTTCCAAGGAGAATTTCAATAGGTTTTCAATTCTTTTATTGAAAAAGTCCTAGAGCAGAGTCCCATTCTCTATGGTACTTATATGCAAACTGCAGAGAAGCAGAGAATTACTAGCGATGGAAGCCCTGTGTGGGGACTTGATGTGGTCCCCATTGCTAGGGAAAAAACTTCCTTTGTTTCCACTAAATGCTGTAGCTCTATTTTGGAAGCCTGATTCTCAGGTACACCAGAAGTGATTACATCAAGCAAGTAAGAAAGCAGGTAGACTTTTAGAAAACATTAAAAAAAAATAAAACACTAAAACTGTGACTTACCTGGCTCTTCCAATGTTCAGAAAATTACAAAGGAAAAGTAGGTTTCTTTTCTCTCTAAATATGTTTCTAATATAAAGAATAAGAAATTTATTTGACAACTTTATTTTCTCTAATACTGAGCAATGTTATCAATTCATCATGACAAATTCACAGAAGATTTTTTGAATCTGGAAGACATCAAGGTATTGCTCAAATGTTAAAATAAAAAAGAAGAAGCTTTAAGATTTAAGGGAAGGTGCAATCTACAAAATTCAACTTACTATAGGAAATAGGAAACATACACAGAAAGGTGCAATAGCCCTAGAGACCAGCTGGTTGAAAAGTGGAATGCCACTGGGGACCAGGACTAGATAGAAATGAAGGAGACTTGAGTCCCATCTGTCAATTACTCTCTCTGAGTCCTGTGAATGAGATTTGGTCTTTGTGAAAGTTGTTTTCCTTTTATAAATTAAACATGAACTGTCCATTTTTTACTTTGGGGCTGCTAAGCAGTATACATACACACATATACGCATTTACTTGGTCTGTCAAACTGAGAAATGCCAACTGAAATCTTCTGTAATGCTTACAATATTTCAGATAGTATATTTTCCTGTATATATTGACTTGTTAAAATGATTCACAATAATATTGTTTGAAGTAGGCATAATTATAATCTTAAGGAAACAGAGAAATTAGTTTAAACAGAAAGCTAGAAAGAAGCAATATTTGGCTCAAACTGTCTCAATCTTGCTCTATAAACTGGTCTTTTAAACTACCATGCTATTTCCTCTTAAGGTTAAACAGATTTCCTTATTATAAGATTCCCCATTTCTTTGATATAGTAATTATTCTATAAATCTGTATGGGAGAAATATCTTAGAACTTCTCAAATGCATTAACCGCTAAGTATTTTCTCCAAGTATTATTTCATAACATAATATGAAAAATGCTGGCCTAGAGAAGCTATGTGTGATACCTTTTCTTTCTACTATATGATAATACTAAGGCTCTAAGCAGAGAATTTCACATATTCTAGGACTCTTAAATGGTTGCCTCTAATAGGATATTTATTAAAAATTTTTAAAAATTAATTAACAATTTGCAATTTTCTGAATGATTTGTATTTACCTTGCTCTCAAGTTTATTAGTTTTTGATTTTCTGAGTTTATTTAGGCCCTGTTACCTGGGATCTTTTCATTAATCCAAAACTTCTGAGTTCATTCTGCTATGAATCAATCAAAGTAAGGAAAAAGATAAATTTGATGTTTCCATTAAAATGTATACTATAGACAAAATAGAACTATATCTAGATCATCCAGTATTTCCTATTTACCATGGAAATATTTACTGCCATTCTTTCAGGAAAATGAGAAATGACCATTGGTGACTTAGATCAATCAAAACAATATGGGAGAGTATGTAGAATAAATTAATAGTCACTTAAAAATTCATTCCTTAAGCTGGGCGCAGTGGTGGAGACCTATAATCCCAGTAGTTTGGGAGGCTGAGGCAGGGGGATTGCAAGTTCAAAGCCAGCCTCAGCAACTTAGCAAGGTCCTGAGCAACTTAGCAAGACCTTATCTCAATATGTAAAAAATAAATAATAATAATAAAGGGCCTGGGGATGTGACTTAATGGTTAAGTGCCCCCGAGTTCAATCCCCGGTACCAAAAATAAAAAAGGAAAGAAAAAGGAAAAAATGTCCAATCCTTAGTCAAAAGTGTCTACACCCTTGAAATGCTGACTTTCTTTTTTCCTTTTCTTTTTTTGTCAGTATAAGTCTTAACAGGTTTTTCTCCAAAAATTTTGTTATCTTCAGATGCTTTCAGAATACCAGGTACCAAACGGAAATACATATAAACAAATAAAAATATATATAGGCATTTTGATTTGGATTTTGTTAAATTCATAGACTTGGAGAGAATATGATTTATAATTTGTCTCATTAAAAAAACAATATGTCTCCATGTTGTTCCAGTCTTCTCTAATTTAGTTTTTGTTATCTGTTGTTATAGTTTGGATGTGAAGTGTCCCCCCAAAGCTCACATGTGAGACAATGCAAGAAGGTTTGGAGGAGAAATGATCAGATCATAATCTTAACCTAATCAGTGGATTAATCCCTGATGGGATTAAATGGGTAGTAACTGGAGGTGGGTGGGGTGTGGATGGAGGAAGTGTTCATTGGGAAGTGGCTACGGGGTATATATTTTGTATCTGGAGCATGGAGATTTTCTGTCTCGCTTCTTGATCATCACGTGAGCTGCTTTCCTCTGCCACACTCTTCTGCCATGATGTCTACCTGACCTTGAGCCCCCAGGAGGGGAGCCTGCTGTCTATGAATGAGACCTGTGACACTGTGAGCTCTCAAATAAACTTCCTCATCTACAATTGTTCTGGTGGGGTCCTTTTGGTCACAGCAACAAAAAAGCTGACTAAAACATCTACATTCACTTATTGTTTTTATTAAGAGTTTTCTTTAGGGAGGTCTAATACATTTTTTGGTAACTTATGTCTTTGCAAATATGGTCTTTTATAATTATAATTGCATCTTTTACAATTATATAACAAGTTATTAATTAAAAATGTTGGCTTTTGTGAATTTAGTTTATAACTAGCTACCTTGCTGAATTTTTAGTAAAGGTATTGTTTTCTTGTAGCAACTAAATTAGTGGTTCATATTCTAACAATAGTAATTTTTAGAAGGAAACCTTGCTGCTACTCATTGGTGACCATCCATCCTGCCCTCCTATTTTGAATAACAGGTCAAACATGTATTTATAAATAGAAAGTAGGCATCACTGCAAAAACACACTACGCAAATGCCCATACACAAAGAAGCCCTTGTTTTTCTGAGATGCTGACTTTTTTGAACTCCAGCACTGTTGTGCACTTGGAGATGCTTTATATGATGTAAGGGAAGTGTATATATTTATATATGTCAGCAACTAGCCCATAAAGTTTCTCTTACAGATTTTCAAATGTCTAAAATTTCATTTCATAATAGTTTAAAATGTACTATAGAATCATGTGGCTTAGAGATCTAAAAAACAAATGTGTATACACTTTAAAATTAACTGGAAAAGGAATTTAAATCCAAATGACTATCCATCTTGACTTCAAGATGAATACTAAATATAATACTGAATTTTATAACTTTATTATTAAATGTCTTTTTTCTTCTCTATCTTATTGACACTATAATCTCCTCTATTTCCCCAATGTCACCACCACATGGAACTTGGTATATTCTCTGGAGCAGGAGAATGTAATCAGTAATGTTAATTGATCAAATCCATCCTCGTTACCTTAGTCACTTTACCTTTAAGAAGGCACTTGTGACATGAAGGACTTAAACAGGAGCTTGGACCATCAGTGAGATCTGATTGTTCTGTGGAGTATGCTCACCCCTGTAGCTATATTAAAACCCTTCTAAAACTGGAGTTAATCCTTACACCAAGGCTGCTGTGGTTATATCCTTTTCACTTGTTTGAGAAAGAAATTTCTGGAGTTTCAGGACATCAAGAGGCAGAGCCCAGCCAAAGTCCCTGTTTCTTGTTTGTTCTTATATTTGTAATATTTTCCATTTATTGCATGTCAAATGGAACACTAAAGAGTCTTTAGATATTATTTACAATATTGTTCCAATTCTCCACATAAGGTGGAATTTCTTTGAAATATACAAATCGTCCTGAATCTCCAATGTGTTCATTTTGTGTAGGGGAACATGCATAGATTCTGTTCTCAGAGCCCAAAGTCCAGCTCTGTAAGAGGAAACAATCAAGTGCTTCTGTGTTGGGTGAGTACGAAATGGTGCTCAAGGCAAAAGCTGTGGGACAAAGTTCTGACCAAACCACAGCTTCTAATCCATTGGTGGTAAGTTCAATAATGGCATGTACCTACAAGTTTCTAACTTATAATACTATGAAGAAACCTCTCTACTCTCAAAACATGAACTCAGAAGTCAGGACAGTATAATCTTCAAAAAATAGGCTTCAAGCAAAATATTTTTTCTTTTTGTGAACAATACATTTTTATGACGTATTTCTGCATTATAGTTACACTTCATATTCCGGTCTCATTTTGACGTAATCATACATACGTGATCATTTGCTCCACTTTAGTCCCCAGTATTTCCTCTTTCCCTCCCCTCTTCCCTGCCCCTTTCTCTACTCAATGAGTCTTTCTTCTATTTTTTGTTTTCAAATTAGTTCTTTACAGATAAACTTAATGGTGAAATTCACTGTTAAAAGTGATTTCTCAGCATCCACTAATCGGGTGGGGAAGGGAGCATCAGAGAAAAGGAGGGACTTTGGATTGGGCAAAGGGGAGGGAGGTGAACGAGGGAGCAAGGGGGTAGGAAAGATGGTAGAATGAGATGGACATCACTACCCTAGGTACATGTACGAAGACATGAATGATGTGACTCTACTTTGTGTATAACCAGAGAAATGAAAAATTGTGCTCCATATGTGTACTATGAATTTAAATGCATTCTACTGTTTTAAAAAAATAAAAAATAAGTAAAAAATAAAAGTAAAAGTGATTTTTCTTTAGGAAATAGATAGATAGATGTTGTCACATCTTATTAACTTTCAAGAAGGAAAAATAATTTCATTGTGTTTTGGTACTATTCCCAAACAGTTATTGTTTAGAAGATTGAAGTCCTGGACCTGTCAACATCAATGCTATGGACCATGATAAAAATCTACCTAATCAAAACAGCACACCCAACTTTGAAATTCTCATTTCTCTATTTAAAAAAAAAAAGGTAATCAGAATGGGATTTAAGTTCTAGACTGTGTAAAAAATGAGAAAAATAAACTACATTTGACCCTTTATCTATGAGAGACAACCTCCTACTATACAGAAATATGAAGATTAGCCAAATATTTCTTAAAAATTCAACAAAATCAACAAGTATTAGCTCACCATGTAGAAGGTGAGGCTGTAGTTGGGAAGACCATGTGAACAGCAATTTCTATGAATACACAGAGTCTGAATGTTACTGTGAAAATATGTTCGAGGGAACATTTCTCAGTCCAAAATTACTGTATTTGTTCCATAGTAAGGCTCCACAGAAATTAAATTTGCGACAACCTATTTGTTGACAATTCTGGTTACTAACACATCAAGCTCATCATCATTTTAAGGCAGTCAACTTTTAAGTGAAATACAACATTGGATTTCTAATTCAGAGGCAACTGACTTTATAGCAAAGATACTTAGACCTTGATGTGCTTGATTATGATCTGTCAGTTTTCTACTTTTCTTTCATTGATTCACATTAGTATCATATTTGAGATATCCCTGTCCAGTAGGAGCAGACATTTAGTTTGAGTGTTGTGTTTTCCTAAATTAAATAAAATATTAACAAAAATTTGGAAATTTGCTCATATCATAAGCAAGACCTCAGTGCAGTTTCTCACTATACAGTTGTCAAAATCTCACAGCCCTGGAATAAGTAGAGTTTTTATTTAATAATGCTTGAATAAATTACTATGCCTGCATGTGATATCCCTTATTTTAAAATTTACTTATAGTATGCAAAAGCAATAACTTGAATTTGAGAATAATTTCTTTTGAAATATAAAACTTACTGAGCTGTTATTTTCTTTATTGATGAGCAACAAAACCATCAGAAAAATGATAGAAACAAAGCAGTCAAATCAATTGGTTCAAAACTTGATAAAAAATAAAAAGAAGCCAAGCCAACAAATAAAACTGCTTTGGCATAAGAGTGGAACAATTTAAAAGAAAAAAATAAGATATTTTTAGATCAATGATTACTCTTTCCCAAATGGGAGTGTGCATCTACTGGTCTCCCTCATTAAAGAAGTAGTGTGTCACCTCACAGGGAATGTTGAGAAACATCTGCTCTTCCCAGTTGAAGCAACAATCCTACAGCAGGAGAAACTAACATGACTTGGTAATAGTGTTGGAACAAAAGAGGTTTGCAGAAATTCTTTTAGGCTTTTTAGCCTGGCATATAATCCTAGCCTAATTAATTTAGCATTTTCAGGTGATGTGTGTGTTTATTTTGCCTTTTGTATAGTGAATCATTCAATCTGTAGATTTAAGGCTTTAATCAGGACACATTTTTTACACATATAAATTTATTTATATATATGAAATATTAATTTGGTTCCATATAGTGCTGTTTTCTTCATAAAGGGCACCAATTATCCATGTGTTGCCTCTCCATTTTCTTTCCTTTAAACCTTTTCTCTTATGGTTCTCATCTCTTTGCTTATTTTGTTCCATGTTCTTAACACATTTCCCTTCTTCATCTCTTCCTTGGCTTCCTTCAGAGTTGGCTCAAGCCTTTGTACTTTCTGTTATCATTTTGAACAGAGTTATGACACTTTTTTATTTTCAACTTCTTTTCAGTATTCCATCAATCTTCATCTCTCTGTTGTATGGCCACCCCCACTTCCTGTTTATAAACAATGCATTTTACTTTTTCTTTAATTGTGTGCTCCTGCATTATCAGTGAAAAGATGCTCTGTAAGTTTTATTACAATTTTTTATGGCATGTCATTTTCAAAAATATATTTTAAGCATACACTTATTGTAGGAGCACCTTCAACCCCTCCCTTCCCTTTTTTCCTATTCTCCTCATTGGTTGTAACCTCAGGGCCGTGATTGGTCCGAGGACCCTATATAAGCCTCTGTATTTCCTGGATTAAATGGGCTCTGCATCTCGTTCCGGCAGAGTAGTTTTACCTACCTCCGGAGTCTGGGCAGAGTGACTCCGCAGACCATCACCCTTAGCTTTGTCCTGGGAGACCCCACTTTGTCTTCCCCAAAGACCCCTTTTTGTCTCTCAGGACCCCAATTCATCGAGGAGACCCACGAGGCCCGACCTCAAACAATAACTTATTGACATAAAAATTTACACATTCTTTGTGTATGGTATTACTGTTTTGAAATATGTATATTTTGTTGAATTGTTAGACCAGGCTAATTAACATATATTTTACCTTACATACTTACCTTATATGTGTGGTAAGAGAATTTAAAATTTATTCTCTTGGCCACTTTTTGTAGCATATTTTTAATAGATCTAGCCACTATGTTTTATAATAGATCTCCTGAATTCATTCTTTATAACTGAAATTTTGTATTCTTTGACTAAGATTTTGCCAACTCCTGATCCCAAATTTTTAAATTTTTTTTTCTAAAAAATCTTGCTTCCTTAATTCCATAATGCTATTAGATGCTTTGTAAAATCCATTCTTTGTACTAAGAACTAGAGAGATAGAAAAATTATACATGGAGAAACTTCATTCCTTTCTCCTCTCTTCTTGCCTGACCCACATCCCATAATTCTTTCCAACCTATTTCTATAGTTTCTTTATTTTTTGTATTTATTTATTTACAATAAGCAAATACATTGGTATCTCCTTATATCCCCTTCCTGCTTTTCTTTTTTTTTTTAACCTGAAAATAACATGCTATAGACATTCTTTTATGCTTTGCTTTTTTTACTTGACATATGTCCTCAAAATTGCCCCATATCAGTTCATGGATATCTTTCTCATCATCATTTTTACACTTGCATAGTTCTTATTGTGTGGATGTACCATGCTTTATTCAAGTACACTCCTGTATAGAGGCATTTAGATTGTTTTCCTGTTTTGCATTTACAAGCAATGCTGTAATAAAGAACCTCGTGTTTATGTATTTTTATACATTTGGAAGTAGAGCTTCCAGATTGATTGTTAAAAATGAGGTTGCTGGATCAAAATATTAGGGCATTTCCAAGAGGGTTGTATAATTTGTGTTCTCACAAGAAAGGGCCTGTTTGCCCACATTCTTAGCCAGAGAATGTATTGTCATAAACTTTTTAAAAAATTGTCAGTCTAGTAGGTGAGAAATGGTATCTCAGTGTTATTTTTAAGCTGCATGTCCCTAAAAAAGAGTAAAATGTAAATTATTAATGTCTTGTTTCCATTTTCTAAGTTTTAGTTCTGTCTCCAAATACTTAAGATTTTTAGATTAAAAATAAAATTGATATATTCTCTTTGGTTCTAATGGACAATCTTCTCCAAAATTAGATGGAAGAAGATGGTCCAATCAGTGATCACCCAGAAGACAGAAGATAAGAAAGAGGAGTCTTGGATCAAGAGGATCATCTTCAGTTACAGTTTCATATGTGTTATGCTTAGTCTCTGCATTTAATAAGATTTCCATGCCAGAGATGAATTTTTCTAATTGCCATTTTACCTAGATACAACCTGTGTTAGTCAGCTTTCCATTACTGTAGTAAATATCTAAGATAATCAACTTATAAAGTAAAAAAAAGTTTATTTTGGTTCACAATTTTAGAAGATGCAATGATTTGTTGGCCCTCTTGCTTTTGGGCCTGTGACAGCATACTGTGTTGGAAGTGTATGACAGAGTAAAACTGCTTACCTCGTGGCCACAGAGGAAAGGGAGAGAAAGAGGAAGAAGAAAGGATTGGGGTACAACATCCCCTTCAAGGGCACACTCCCAATAACCTACAGACCTCCCATAAGTCTTCACTTCCAAAGGCTCCACTGCCTTCCAATAATGCCACCTTGGGAAGCAAACCTTGAATACCCTGGACTTTGGGGAATACCTAAGATCCAAATTATAGCACCACCTATATATGTGATATAGTTTATTTTACTTTCCTTAAATATGTCCTTTTCATTCATAGTAAGAAGGGCATCAGGAAAAAAGACTAGTTACAATAGGGGGACCTTCAAGCCACCACAATATTTATGCTTTTTCCCATTTCTCTTCTCAAAATGAAAACCTCTTTGATATATATTCTAAATGCCAAAAGCGATACTAAAAGATTTGATGAATATTTCATTTAAACATCTGTATCTACTTTCTTTTCCTGCAAAATGATATGAGACAAAAAGGAATTTTAAAGGATATGCAATAATAGCAGTAGAAAATGAAAAGAAAATAAAAACATGATCACTGATTCATGAATTTTGAAAAATTCCAAGAGAATTAAAAGTAAATCAAACTGATGGATAAATGAATGTGGAGAAAACCCAAACTCAAACACACCCCCAAAGACGATGTACTACTCACAAGGGTTAAAAATACTGGAAGTAGAATGTGCTTCCACAGCAATTGTCAGGACAGCTAATTAAAGCAGAATCTTCTGAGCAACAGGGTAACGTGGGCCACTCTCCCTCCAGTGGAATCACTATGCAGTGAAGAGATGCATTTTTCTCAACTCACTGATTATACTTGGTGTGACTTTGAGGCTAGAAATAAAGAGAAACCCGAAAAGAAACAACACAGCCTCATGAGGAAAGAAGACAGGACAAAGAGAAGTCAGTTTCAAGTTTTATCCTCAGAGAAAAACCTTAAACTTTGACTTGGGGATTTTGACAAAGACTCTGAAAGTCGCAGTTCATGCCAGAGAAGTACTGTCACCCATCAACCACAGGAAGGTAGAGAACACAAAAATCCTGAAGATTAACCCTCCCACATGTATTTGATTCTCCCTTCTGCCAATCACTGTAGATGTACAGCATTCTTTTGAGAAGTATCTGTTTAAATCTTCTGCCTATTTATTAATTTTTTTGTGCTAAATTTTTGCTTTATATACTCTGGATATGTCAGAAATGCAGGTAACAAAGACATTCTCCCATTCTGTAGGCTCTCTCTTCATGCTCTGGTTTCCTTTGCTGTGCAAAACTTTGTAATGTGATGATGTCAAATTATTGATTAATTGACAATTAATTATTGATTAATTGATTCTTCTTTTATTGATTTTTTTTTTTGATTCTTGGTTTTGTTTCTCATGCTTTAGGAGTCTTCTTAAGGAAGTTAGTGCCTGTATCAATATGTTGAACGGCTGGGCTTATATTTTCTTCTAGTAATTGCAAAGTTATTGAGTTGTATGAATTCCTTAGATATTTTGGATATTAACCCCTTGACAGATGTATGGTTTACAAATATGCAAATTTTGATTGCCAGGGCCTGGCAATCAAAAAAATAAAGAGATGTTCCTCAAGGGTTCCAATTTCAGTTAGGCCAGATGAATGAGTTACAGCGTGGAACTATAGTTAATAATAATATATGGTAAAGATAAAATTTGCTAAGAGAATAGGTTTTAAATGTTCTCCCCACAAAAAGTGGTAAATGAGGTAATAGACATGTTAATTATCTTGAAGTAATCATTTCACAGTATATGCACACATCAAAACATCATATCATACAATGTAAACATACAATTTTATTTGACAACTGTATCTTTATAAAGCTGAGGGAAACAAAAATTTTAAAGAAAGCAAAGATATTAGTGCTTAATTTGGTGAAAGTCTGCTGTAATGTGTTAGATTATTCTAAGATATTTCAACAGAATGGTATGAAATGTAACAAAAACAACAGAGTAAAATGAGATAGTGAGGTAGCATCTAGGTCCAACAACCATCTAACTGAATGTCAGAAGTGAACAGACTCCATAGGAGGAAATAAGAGAAAAAACTAATTTCCCACAGGTGGCAAAAGGACCCATTCTTGTACCTAAAGTGTCACAGGTTGCTAATAATATGAATGGTACAGACACATACCTAAACACCTGGAAGGGAGTGTTTAGGACCTGGGGAATTAAGACAACCCCAAAGCATATTCCAAAGTGCACTTTAAGTTACAGCCCAAGTAAAATGGAAGCTAGAAGACAGTGAATGTAAAAATGTGAAAGATATGAGAGAGTAGTTTAGACCTAGAATTCTCAAACTAGAAGTGAAGTGGAATAGAAAAATAAAATTGCTGATATAGGAAGAATGAAGACCTTCCATAGACCATTATTGATGGACTGGCTGTATGAAGTGTTATAGAAAAAAAGGCAGATAATCAGATAATATAATCTATCTATCATTTTTGTGTATATTATCTATCTATTATCTATCTATATATATATATATTTGCAAAAGTTTGATGTCAGAACTGATTTTTTTCTTTGTAAATATTTTGTGCTTTTCTTTGAGAAATCAACAAAATTTGTCTTTTTCCTTGGAATTCAATAAATTTACCCAAATACATGTAAGGATATTTTTTTCTCATCCAAGTTCCCTGAAATTTGGTGTATCTTTTAAGTTTGTAGATACGTAACATATCCCTTTTCAACTTTGAGAAATTTTCCTCTTATATTTGTTTAATAATATTCTTTTGCTCATCTATTCCTTTTTCCTCTTCTATGATACTTTTTTTCATTAAGTCTTCTTCAAATGCACTCAAGTTTCTCTGACATTTTTTCCTTATTATCTCTATTATTTTTCATTTATGCTCCATTCTTTAAGCTATTTCTTCTATTTTCCTTTGTGAACTCTTAACCCAGGTTTTTGTAGTGAATCTTCTCTCCTTTGTATTATCAAATGTATTTCAATTTATAAATATGTGAATATATATTTCCAGAAGTCTGTTTTATGCCCCTGTTGAATCTCCATAATTGGTCCTGTGTGTGTGTGTGTGTGTGTGTGTGTGTGTGTGGGTGTGTGTGTGTCTGTAGGTGTTTGTCTTGCTCTGTGTCTTCTCTTACAGCCCAATTTTTTCTGGATACTGATTCTGTTTGACTTTCTTTTCTCCAATGGCTGGGCATATTTATAAACACTGGCTCACTGGCATCCATTTATCTCTAAATTCTAATAATATTTCTGCAGTTGATGGAAGATACAGAATTCTCTTTTCCCTTGTGTTGGTGGATGCAATCACAATCAGAAACCAGGATAAATCTCTTCACCCTTTTTATCTTCCTGCATTCTCTGTGGCAGATTAAATTTGTGTGGTCAATTCTTTCTCTTACCTGTGTTAGAATGATACCTCACTATTCTGCCTTCTGACTTCTATTACCTCCCAAGTACTTAATTGTGGACAAAAAATGTAAAGAAAAAGAAATTCAAAAAAGCACTTTCCATAACAACAGAGGGAAAGGAGTAGCAGCTTGCAGTGGTCACTGCTCTTGAACACGTCATGTTCATTTGGACTGAGATAGCATTGTCAT
This sequence comes from Geosciurus inauris, assembly GCA_004024805.1. Taxonomy (NCBI): domain Eukaryota; kingdom Metazoa; phylum Chordata; class Mammalia; order Rodentia; family Sciuridae; genus Geosciurus; species Geosciurus inauris. The sequence goes on from PVHX01001433.1 coordinate 145,447, forward strand.
GGGCAGTAGAAGTTCTTACACACTGGGACAAATGCTGATTACCTTTTTTGTCACTTCAGTGAGCTTTTGTGTTTAGCTAATGTAGTTACCCCACATTCTTCCTACTGAATAGAAAACCATTGTTGTGCCCCTGATTGTTTTTGCCCACTGGGGTGCTCAGTATATCTTTCCTAGAGCAGAACTTTTCCAGCAGATTGAAATGTTAGCAAAGCAAGGAAAAAAATAGAAATGTTCTTTGGCAATAACCAATGTGTTATCCATTAGCCACATGCTGAGATATGGGTAGTGTGAATGAAGGATGGAATCATTAATATTTTAAATTCTAATAAATTTAAATTTATTTAAATAGTAGCTACCATATTAGATAATACAACCTCAAAGCATGCTTTGTAACTTTATCAGTCCAATTCCTTTGATGGACATAGGAAAGTCTGAATATTTTCTTGGGCTGGAAGAAATCAATCACAGACACTCCTTTGGCAGGTTGAAAGTTTCCTGGCAACCCATCTTTCTCAAACTCAACTGAAATATGAAACAATTTAATTGCAGATGTTGAACTTGGCTGATGACAAAATATTGCATAGTCATGATGTTTGAATTTTGATTCTATCTTCCTCACTTATTTGGGCCCAATACCCTGCTTATCTCCTGAAAGCTTTGGTTCAAGACTTTCTCTTTTGACTCCATTCTCTGCTTCTGCCTTGGTTGGAGAGTTAACAGTTGGTCTGCTCTCTGCCCCTAGGCTGCATCCAAACCTATCAGTGAAGTTTACAGTGAAGCTTTGTTACATCTGCCTGGCAAGAAATGCTTGGTAGTTGTCTGCTAAAATCAGATTAAATTTGCTAATTTCTCTAGCTTCTGTGGTATCTATATTTCTGAATAGCATATCCATTTAGAGACAGAAGACAATTTTGCTTACACAATTTAATGGACACATGAATCTCTAATGTTGAGTAGTCTGGATCATTGGATGCAGCCTGAAAACTCAACAGATTGCTTCTTTTACTTTTATGTATCTGCATTCAGTAATGCTAGCTTGTCTTCCCTACACTGAAGGACCCCAGAAGGGGTCAATAGACTCTCATGGCTGACATTTTTCTACCAAACCTTCAAATCTTTCAGGTATAATGGGCTCAGTAACTTAGTCCTTGAAATAACAGATGATAGTTGTAATATTTACTCTGCTATCTCATATCATAGATTCTCTGGGATGTACAGATGACTTGCCATACTTCTTTTCGCAGGTAACTGTTTTTATATCAGCCAGGACATTTTGTTGTTGAGATGAAGAAGGGACTATTGTTGACCTAGGCAAGAGTTAAGATCTATTGTCTCATATCTATAAAGCTCATGGAAGCTGGGAATCCATGGACCATGGACTGAATACTATCAGGACTCCATCACCATTCTTCATCTCTGTTTCTCCCTCCTTCTATGAAATCAGTTTTCACAGTAAGCCTTTCAGTTCTCAGGTTTAGGTTTCCCAACTCTGATGTTATAGAGAAATATTTTTCTGTTTATTTTAATTTGAAAATTTCTTAGAAAATTGTCCATTTGACCAAGCTTGCCTATACCCTACATGGACACTTCTGTGACCCCAGAAAGAATGGCTCTAACTAAAGCTACAGATTTTTAGTGGAAAAGGAATGTAGCTTCTCCAAATGTATATGAAGAACAAAAAGGTTATTTTCATTGAAACCACCTTTCCAGAATCTCTTCTGTAACTTTCCCCTAGTTCAGAACGTAAGGAGGGAAATGGATTTAGGATATAGAATGATTTGTGTTACATATTCACTAAAAACGTTGTTTTTAGTGCACATTTATATAAGTAGTGGGAAATTTTTTGCTTTGGGATGAAAGCAATTGTGATGTTTCTAGATTTTTTTTTTTTACTTAAAAACAAGTACAATGGCTGGTTGCAGTGGTGTATGCCTGTAATTCCAGCACTTCAGGAGTCTGAGACAGGAGAATCACAAGTTCAAAGCCAGCCTCAGCAACAGCGAGGTGCTAAGCAACTTGGTAAGACCCTATCTCTAAATAAATTCAAAATAGGGCTGGGGATATGGCTCAGTGGTCAAGTACCCCTGAGTTCAATCCCCAGTACTAAAAAAAAACAAAAAACAAAAAACAAAAAGCAGGTACAATGGGCATTACTAAATTTACTCTGTGGAATACTCCTGTAAATCAAAATGGATGACCCTAGCCCTGCTGGACTCAGTGTTCACTGGCCTGTCAACTAGATATTCCCTCTCATTCCCAGGTACATACTTGTCTTTGAACTTCTTGTCTTTGGCTTAAGCAATCTACGAGTTTCTCACTTTGGTTTCTCCTACTTTTGCTCTTTTTTTTCCCCCCTGATAATAGGTGAACTCTCTGTGCTTTTACTCTTGGAAACTGAATTTTATCCCCCTTGACCACTCAAGAGTTAGTCCTCATAATCACCCCTAATTTTTCTCACATCATTTTTTTTCCTATTCTATGGGTTCATTTCCATTATCATTAAACATGTTGCAATGCCTACCATCTTGCCAGTTCTTCTTTGCTCCCCTTGAAAGAATATGCCTCAAAGCTGTACTCACCATTATCATTTCTGTCTTTAACTATTTTGAGGTACATACATTATATTGTTAATTATATCTACCCTGATGTTCCAAAGAACACTGGAATTTATTCTTCCTAAAAGACTATAACACTGCACCCATTGAATGATATCCTAGAACACTCTCCCCATCTTTACTAATCACTGTTCTATTCTTAACTTTTTTAAGATTAACTTTGTTGTTTTTATTTTTGGCCATACTGGAGGTGGAAGCCAGGGCCTTGGTCATGCTAGGCAAATACTCTATCAATGAGCTACACCCCTAAACCTGAGATCAAAGTTTTAGATTTCACTTATGAGTGAGAATACGCAGCATTTGTCTTCCTGTGCTTGACTTATTTCACTTAACATAATGTCCTCCAGGTACATCTGTGTTATGGCAAGTGACAGGATTTTATGCTTTTTATCACTGAACAATATTTCATTAGACACACACACAAACACCCCAAATTTTCTTTATCAATGTGCATTTTGGCATTTTGGTTGACGTCCTATCCTAGCTATTATGATAATAGGCAGGTCCTATTTTTTCATTACTATTTTATTTGTTCTAATTAGTTATATATGAGAGCAGAATGCATTTTCATACATTGTACAAAAATGGAGCACAGCTTCTCATTCCTCTGTACATGATGCAGAATCACACTGGTCGTGCAATCATACATGTATATAGGGTAATAATGTCCATCTCATTCCACCATTCTTTCCGCTCTCTTACCCCCTCCCCTCCCCTAAGTCCCCTCTGCCCAATCTAAAATTCTTCCATTCATCCTTAGCCACCTCCTCACCATTATGGATCAGTATCCACTTATAGAAAACATTTGACCTTTGGATTTTGGGGATTGGCTTATTTTTCTTTGCATGATATTCACTAGGTCCATCCATTTACCTACAAATACCATAATTTCATTCTTCTTTAAGGTTGAGTAATATTCCATTGTGTATATATACCATATTTTCTTTATCCATTCATCTATTAAAGGGCATTTAGCTGGGTTCCATTGTTTAGGTATTGTGAATTGAGCTGCTATAAATATTGATATGGCTATGTCAATGTAGTATGTTGATTTTTAAATCCTTTGGGTATAAACCAAGGAGTGGGATACCTGACTCAAATGGTGGTTCCATTCTGAGTTTTCTGAGGAATCTCCATACTACTTTGCAGAGTGGTTTCACCAATTTGCAGTCTCACTAGCAATGTATGACTGTACTTTTCACCTGTATCCTCTCCAACACTTATTGTTGTTTGTATTCTGGTAATTGCCATTCTGACTGGAGTGAGATGAAATCTCAGAGTAGTTTTAATTTGCATTTCTCTAATTGCTAGAGATGAACATTTTTTCATGTTTGTTGATCTCTTATATTTCTTCTTTTGCGAAGCATCTGTTCAGTTCCTTAGCCTACTGATTGATTGGGCTATTTATTTATTTTTTGGTGTTAAGCATTTTGAGTTCTTTGTATACCCTAGAGATTTGTGCTCTATCTGAGGTGCATTTGGTAAAGATTTTCTCCCATTCTGTAGGCTCTCTCCTTGCATTATTGATTATTTCCTTTGCTGAGAAGATGATTTTTAGTTTGAATCCATCCCATTTATTGATTCTTGTTTTCACTTCTTGGGCTTTAGGAGTCTCGTAAAGGAAGTCAAGTCCTAAACTGACATGACAAAGATTTGGGCCTATTTTTTCTTCTGCTAGGTTCAGGGTCTATATTCTAGTTAGGCAGGTCCTATTAACACATCCCAAACCAAATCTCCTAACAATTCTTCTCGAGTTCTCCTCATTTTATTAACTAGTATTGCCAACCACTCAGGTTTTCAGAACAAAAATTTCAGATTTAATGTTACCCTTTCCTTCACATCTATGTCCAGTCCACCAGTCTTTAGCAGCTACCCTTAGATTATTTTCCTGGTCAGACCAGTTTTTATTTACTTCCTAAATAATATTCTAAGCTAACAATTTTGCTTCCTTCTCCTGTACTAGTATACCAACCATCTAACTGATCTTTTTTGCTTTTGTTTCTGACTCCTGTAAGAATAAGCTTTACCCCAAAGGAATAGTGAAGATTATGGTTTGGACATGAGATGAAGATTATGGTTTGAGATGGCTGGAGGAGGTGGGAAATGGGGCAAAACTATGAAGTATATATTTGAATCTGGTAAGTGGAGATCTCTCTCTCTCTCTGTTTCCTGATTACCATATGAGCTGCTTCCCTCTGCCACACTCTTCCACCATGTTGCTTGTGTCTCACCTTGAAACCTGTGGAATGGAGCTGGCCTTCTATGGACTAAGACCTCTGCAACTGTGAGCCCTCAAATTAACATTTCCTCTGCTATAATTGTTCTGGTTGGGTCTTTTAATCACAGCAGCGAAATAACTGACTAAAACAGTGATGTTTAAGAGGTCACACAACTCCTGTGTTCAAGACCCTCTAATGCTTTGTATTACAGGTTAGTAAACTCTAATATGTTACTATCATCTCTACTATCACTGTGCCTGGCTAATCTTCTTTCTCCAACTTAAGAACTCATTCCTAGCTGGGTGAGGAGGCACATGCTTGTAATCCCAGAAGTTTGGGAGGCTGAGACCAGAGAATCGCGAGTTCAAAGCCAGCCTCAGCAACAGTGAGGCGCTAAGCAACTCAGTGAGACCCTGTTTCTACATAAAACACAAAATAGGACTGAGATGTGGCTCAGTGGTTGAGTACCCCTGAGTGCAATCCCCAGTACTAAAAAAAAAAAAAGAAAGAAAGAACTCATTCCTTTCTCAGGAACAAGTTGCTTGTGATTGCTCTTTCATTGGAGCAGTCATCCCCCCAGACTTTTCAGGACTAGCTCTGTTTGTCTAGGTAACTATTCAAATATTATGTCTCCAGAAGTTTCATTTGATTACCTTTTCTAAAATAAAAGTCACCTCTCAGAATTGTCCAGTCAGCATACCATGCATTTCCAAGCACTGACTGCCCTGCATCTTGGGATAGTTGACATAGGCTGGAGAGACTGCGTGCTCCTCTCTTCCACCCATCACCAGTTCCCTCTGGTTGGGAACAGTCTAAGCCTACTTAACTCAACATGCTTTTTAAATATTGAGTGTTATTATTTATTGTTTGTCATTACATGAATGAGTCTGGGAAGCATACTATTTTATCCTTTTCTATTTGTATCTTATTTGGACTCATTACTATAAATGACTCAGCCAAATGAAATTATATCAATCAGACAAATGAAATTACATTACATATTTATGTGTTTACTTGTTGATTGTCTGCTTTCCCAAGTAGAATTTGTATTCCAAAATAGCAGCAATCGTATCTGCCTTGGATAGCTCTGCAGTTTAAATGAGATTTTATTTTTGTTTTTACTTGCTTTTATTGAGTTAAAATTTAAATACTTTACATAGAGCAAATCTCACCCACTTTGGTATGCAGTTCTGTGTTTCAATGAATACATGGAGTCATGTAACAAATACCATGATCAACCTATAGAAGGAGTTATAGTCAACTCTCCTCACCTTGAACCTTAGGTCCTTGGTTAACTTTTTGTGTCAAGTTGACTTGTCTAAGGGATGCCCAGATAGCTCATAAAACAGTATTTCTGGATGTGTCAGTGTGTGTGTTTCTAGAAGACATTAACAAATGAAATGGTAGAGGGTATAAAAAAGATTGCCCTCACAAATGTGGATGGGCTTCATCCAGTTCATGGAGACGCTAAGTAAATAAAGAGGTAGAAGAAGGGTATTATGGTTTAGATATGAGGTATCTCCCAAAAGCTCACATGTGAGACTATGAAAGAATGTTCAGAGGTGAAATGATCATATTATGAAAAGTGTGATGTAATCAGTGGATTAACCCACTGATATGGATTAACTATTGAGTGCCTATAGGTTAGCAGTATGTGGCTGGAGGAAATAGGTTACTGGGGTTGTGTCTTTGGGGTTTATATTTTTTCCCTGTTGAGTGGAGCTTTCTCTGTTTCCTGGTTACCATGTCCTAAGCTGATTTCCTTTGCTATGATATTCTGTCATGTTGTCTGTCTCACCTCAGGTTCAGAGCTATGAAATCAGCAAACCTTGGACTGAACCTCTGAAACCAAGACACAGAATAAACTTTTCCTCTTCTGTGTTGTTTTTATCAGGTCTTTTGATCACAGTCTTGAAAAGGGGTGAATTTTCTTTGTTTGCACTGAGACATCCATCTTGCCCTGCCCCTGGCCACTGGCACTCCTGGTTTCTGGCCTTTTCAGATGAGGATTTACAACATGTTCCCAATCTCCCATCCCTTTCTTAGCCTTTGAATTCAGGCTGGATTACACCACTGGTTTTCCTGGTTCTCCAGCCTGATCAAACAGATCAAGGAACTTAGCTTCCATAAGCCTGTAATACAATTCCTATAATAAATTTCTCTCATACGTATATATGCATGTATGGGTATGTGTATATAGAATTGATTCTTTTTTTCCTTGGGTATTTTGATGAATACTGATTTAATTTTCTGTCTTAGTCCATTTGGGTTACTTTAATAAAATACCACAAGTGGAATAACTTATAAACAATAGAAATCTATTTACCCCAGGTTTGGAGGCTGGGAAGTCCAAGATCAAGGCACTGACAAATCCCATATCTAGTGAAGGTTCACTTCCTGGTGTGCAGACCGCCATCTGTTCACTGTGCCTGCAGAGGGTAAAGAGGATGAGGAATCTCTTTATATACTTGTGGTTTGGATTTGAGGTGGCCCCCACAAACTCATGCCTGAGACAATCAAGAAGGTTCAAAGGAGAAATGACTGGGTTATGAGAGTCTTAACCCAATCAGTGAATTAATCTCCTGAGGATGATTAACTGAGTGATAACCAAAGGCGGGTAGGGTGTGGCTGGAGAAGGTGGGCCATTCAGGGTGTGGGTTTGGGGTATATATTTTATATCTGGCAAGTAGACTCCCCCCACTGCCTCTCTCTTTCTCTGCTCTCTGATCTTCATGTGAGCCACTTCCCTCTGTCACACTCTTCTGCCATGATGTTCAGCTTCACCTCGAGGCCTGAGCAATGGAGCCTGCTGTCTATGGACTAAGACCTCTGAAACTGTGAACCCTCCCAAGTAAACTTTTCCTCCTCTAAAATTGTTCCGGTCAGCTCTTTTAGTCACAGCAGGAAAAAACTTGACTGAAACAGCATTTTTTTTTTTTTTTTGGTTTTATAGAGGCACTAATTCCATTTATGAGAGATCTACTCTCATGACTTAATCACCTCCCAAAGACCTTACCTCAAAATACCCACACACTGGGGCTTAAGTTTCAATGTGTGAATTGGGAGTTGACACAAATATTCAAACTGTAGCAATCCAACCCTGATCCCCCTAAATTGATATTCTTTTCGTATGTGAAATGTATTTATTCCATCTTAATAGCCCCCTCAAATCTTAATTCATTCCAGCATCAACACTTAAAACCAAATCCCATATAAATGCTTCTAAATCAGTAAGGGTGAATCTCAAGGTACAATTTATTATAAGACATACTCTGCTGTCCCGCTGGGAACCTGTGAAATCAAACCTGCTATGTGCTTGTTGGGTACAATGGTAAAGAAGGCATAAGGTAGACATTCTCATTTCAGAAGAGGTGGATAGTAAAGAAGAAAGGAGTACCAGCTCCTGAGCAAGTCTGAAACTCAATGAGGCAAATGACGTTGAATCTAAAGGCTGGACAATAGCCCTGTTTGGCTTGATGTTTTGTCCTCCAGGTCCACTGGTTCCTGGATTTCTTATTAGATGTGTGTGCTGGACCACTAGGTGGGTAGTGGTGGAGAAACACATGCAGAGCTGAACTGAAAAATGGAGGAAAGAATTGAGGAGGCTGAGGTCTTGTCTTCTGTATTTCCTGCCCATCTTTCTTTTATCCGTTTCCTTTGGCTCCACTTGTTAATATCCTTTTTCCTAATTGGATGTGTTTCTATCTTAATCCATCTTCAGTTTCCTGATATTGCTTTTCATTGCAGGCTTCGCATTAGACTGAATTACGTAGTTGAGGGCTTGTGATATTTATAGGTTAAGTGTTATAGCACTTCTAAATATTCAAAGTAAGCAAATAGAAGACTTTTTATTCTATAAGCTTAAAAATAATTCTAAATGATTCTTCTCTATAACTTTGTTGTAGCCCCCAATTGATATTCCTCTCCTTAGGTCATTAGTCCTTAATAGGAGAAAAAAATTCTACTTGGTAAAACAGGTTTCAAATACACAAGTGAGACCAACCCAATTTAAACAAGTGGTTAATTCTTTCCATATTTAATAAAATCAATTTCATCAGGTCAGGTTATGTTTAATGTGCTGCATGTAAAACCACATATAAGTACTGACTAGGATTGATAGAAAATGTAAATTTAAGAATATAAATCCTATTAACTAAATTTATTCTGCCAGAGATTAAAATATAAAAACAGTTCTTTCAGGATTTGCCCAATTACTTAAATCATACTGTTTCTTTATAATATGCATGTAATGATTTTGACTTTTGTAATGCCATTTCTGGTTTCCCATAAAAAGGAGTGACTTTGAGTTATCCTTCCCTCTGCAAATTTTTCCTACCTAAGCAAGAAGTGCCAGATAGAAATCATTCACAGACCCTATAGCTGTCATTTGCTTTTCACCAATGGAGAATTCATTAACATACTCAATTTCCTGTGAATCATTTTTTTTTTCCTGCAAAAGTACTTGCCATTCCCTTAAAACCTACAGTAGTGGTTAAGAAACCAGGCTGCCGGGTTTTATTCTCCACTTCATGTCTTCTTAGCTTTGTCATCTTGAGCAAGATATTTAAACTCATTCTGCTTCAGTTTCTTCATCTATTTTGTTTCATTAATACATATATATGTATAAATAAATCTATATGTATTTTTTATATATATATATATATATATATATATATATATATATATATATATATATATATATATGTTATACAACATGGAAAGAATTAACCACTTGTTTAAATTGGGTTGGTCTCACTTGTGTATTTGAAACCTGTTTTACCAAGTAGAATTTTTTTCTCGTATTAAGGACCAATGACCTAAGGAGAGGAATATCAATTGAGGGCTACAACAAAGTTATAGAGAAGAATCATTTAGAATTATTTGTAAACTTTTAGAATAAAAAGTCTACTATTTGCTTACTTTGAATATTTAGAAGTGCTATAATGCCTAACCTATAAATATCACAGATTATACATATATAAGTATGTATGTATATATATATATATATATACATATATATAACTTAATATATAATTTTTGTGAAGGAACTATCAGTAATAAATGTTCAACACTTACAAAGCATATAAAATCATCATAGAAAACCGGGTGCAGTGGTGCATGCCTGTAATCCCAGCACTTAGGGAGGCTGAGACAGGAGAATCGCGAGTTCAAAGCCAGCCTCAGCAATGGCGAGGCGCTAGGCAACTCAGTGAGAACCTGTCTCTACATAAAACACAAAATAGGGCTGGGGATGTGGCTCAGTGGTCGAGTGCCCCTGAGTTCAATCCCCAGTACCACAAACAAAACAAAACGAAACAAAAACCCACGATAGATATGCAACAAACAGTGAGTATTAGATACTGTCACCATCACTGCTATTGACATACTCATTTCAGCTATCTGGTCTCTTTTTTGCATCATTCTTTCTGATCATCACTACAGTCTTATCAAGTCATATCATTTTCACTTTAAGAGAGGTATCTCAGGGTCCAAGATATTAAATTAATTAGATTTAATTACAAGTAATTCGTCAAGTGGAGATTTGAATACATCTCTATCCATTTTTGTTTTCTACTAAGCCTGCTATCTGTTCAGTGTTAGTGAAAGGATAGATGGATTTGAATGTTTAAATAGCTTCTCCATTTTCAGAGATTTTAAAAGAAAGCTTTGAAAAAGGGCCCCTAGGCCTCATAAGGCGCTGAGTATGGCTTCTGACCCAGAAGAACCACCCAACTGCAGGTTCTTCTATGTGCTTGGACACTCTTGGCAGAGCTTTGTATCTGCAGGTGGGGAGAATGCACAGCAGCTGTTTCGACAGCCTGGTGAGGGAGTCTGGAGCCATATGCCAAGACTTGGGGTATAAGCGCAGCCTCTCTGGTTGCTTGTATTCATAACCATCTGTTGTAAGTGGCATTTTGCCCAATCATAATGAAGGAACCAACTAAGAGGATTTTCTGAAAAAGAAGCCTTTTTTTCCCCCTTCAGAATGTGACCATCTGCCTGGGGCTGAAAGATACGCTGGTTTTGTAGAACCTACTTACAAAGTCACGCTGAACTCTTATTTCACAGAAAAGTCTGATTGGCTATTCCTGGAGCATACATGGTTTTAATTAATTTTCATGTTTTAAAATACTTTTTATAAAAATGCAAAGTCAAGGAATTAACATATTTAAGGTCAATGAAAGCTATCTGCATCTATTATCTTATTTAATCTTCTCATGGTTTTAAAAACCATAGATTAATATCCTCTTTTACAGATGAAGAATCTCAGACTCAGAGAGATTCATTTGCCATTAACCTGGACAATGTCATCAGCACTAATAAGTGGCAGAACTGGTACTGGGATACAGGCATTTATGATCCTTATAAATGCATCAGTTCCCTTGCCCATGATGTCTTTTTATGGCTACATGCACAACGAACCATAACAAATATTTTTCCAAAGTCTGTTTCTTACTTTTTCTTCTGTAGCTTTCTCCACAAGCTCGATTTCCCCTGTGGTTGCTAGTATTTATGGCTATTTTAGAAGACAAGGTTGAATAATGTTGGTCCTGACTGTAATGGCTTTGGTCACAATGGTCAGGAATAAAAGCCTTACTTTCCAGACACCAGGAGACATCTTTTGAAGTTTATGGATTTTTTTCAACCTTAAACTCTAAAACGCTGTGTTTTTAAGTGCACATTTTGGGAAATAAGATGAAGGCTGTGTGTGTGTGTCTGTGTGTGTGTGGTAGCATATAATCTATATATTTTTCAAATGAGAACCAAAGTTGAAATAAAACCATATAATCTGATATCCTAATTTGGGTTCATAAACTGGTACAGTGAGGAAGAACTGGCCTGGAACAGATCTTCTTTGACTCAAATCATTCAAAAACCTGTGAAAATGTTGAGACTGTAGAAATACCCCATCCAATATGGTGGGGAGTGGCCACAAGTGGTTATTTACATTCAATTAACTGAAGTTACACAAAATTTTAAAGCTGGTTTCCTCAGCTGCACTAGTCCTGTTTCAATCATGGACTAGCCAGATATTGGACAGTGCAGATGACAGACTAGGTCTTGCTTTGCAGAAAGTTCTATTGAACAGTGGTCCTGTAAATCATCAGGTTGTTTAGATTCTCTGCAATAAGTGTATCATCTTCTTGGTGGTAGTTGCAGGAGGGTAATATTGAATAGTGGATCATTCTCAAACAGTGTGACAGTATAGATGCCACTTAAAAATAATTCTTCCCGAGCAGTTTTTTTAAAGGACGATTCTCCTTCAACATTGCTTCTCCATGTTAAAAAAAAAAAAAAGGAATATTAAAGACTACCCTCCTTTTCTATTCTCTTCTATTCAATAAACCAAATAAAATGATTAAAATTTATTATATGATAACAGACTGATTTATCTGTTCCCTATTATATCCTTTAAGTGAGAACAACAAACCAACAACAAACCAATGAAATCCAACAGGTTACCATTAAAAATACCTTTGAAAGGGGCTGGGATTGTGGCGCAGTGGCAGCGTGCTTGCCTAGCATGCATGAGGCACTGGGTTCGATCCTCAGCACCACATAAAAATAAAACAAATAAAGATATTCTGTTCACCTACAACTAAAAAATAAATAAATTAAAAAAAAATACCTTTGAAAATCTGTTATACTTCTAGAATTATTTCAAATGATCTTTCATAAGCTTTCTTGGCGACACCTATAGTTAATTATTTTTGATAGCTGAAGTCCTTTGCACTTGTCCCTACACATAACCCAGATTTTTTACGCTAGCAAGGGAACGTGTGTAACTTATTAGTTAACATTCAACACAGCTAATGAGGTATGTCCGAGTCTTGTCCCCACTTCCCTAGCCTCTATTTGATATGGAAGATGAATAAGACATTCGATTCCTACAACTATGCAGAATATAGGGAGTAAAAGAGAAACAGAACTAATTTTTGGCATAAAACTGAATGTTAGCAATGGAAGCGAGATTTGAGGTTACTGATTTAACCTTTATTGTGCTCATATGGGCACGACAGCAATAACCTTGAGTAAAAGGGAAAGCCACGGGCAGGCTCAAAAATTTGAGCTAAAAGACTCTTGAGTCTTTTACCTGGAAACTCCTTTTTGTTCACCTGTCCAGCAATGTCACTACTGACAATTAACCATCAAGCCTCCTTAGGCAGTAAGCAAAGGATGAAGATGCCGAAAACATTTCCTCTGACTAGGAATAATGCATTATCATCTTAGCTGTGTAAAACCAAGCAGGGAAGGATGTCTGATGTGCAGTCAGTTTTTAGGTTGATATTTCCAAGGATGATTTCTCTCAACTTTATTTCAGAGATTGGTGGAGCACTTGAAATATAAATTTTCTTAGGAGCACTGAATCTAATAATGATGCTGAAATTTGAAATAGTCTTTTTCCAGGAGTGAGAGCAATGAGGATTTAGAATGAAATGACTTCTTTATCTATTACCATTAGGTAAAGTTTCTCACATCTAAAAAAGCATTTCCAAAACACCCAAGAGAGACATGGTGTTTCTAGACTGTTGAATTTTTCCATTCAATAGACCTTTTGAGTCTGAACGGTATGATATCTACTTTACTTGTGTCCCTGTGCTTAATAGCTTTGGGTCTAGTTTGTTAAAAGCCCTGAAAGATTGTTTCAGTAATTAAAAACAATCAAACAAAACATCAAAGCTTGATTGTGATGTTATAAAATAAAAATTATTTTTTTTCTACCAATATTACTTCCTGAACATAGCTAATGAAAGAATCACAGATCAGTCTACCTAATGAACTTCCTTATGGCATTAACTCATGTGACTTGTCATTTATTTTGACAAAAAAATATCATTTCTAACCACTGCCAAGATGTTGGAAAAGAAACTTGTGGAAAATAAAATAATTCTGTGAATTTATTAACAAAAAAGTATTCTCTTAAACAAGTATTCAGTGTCCATCCACGGAAGAAAGTCTGGAACAGGGAGTACCTTGACAGTTTTCATGCCTTGCAAAATTTTGGCTCCTTTGAATAAAACCTTGCTATTCCCCTGGCCTTGAGTTTACTCTGACTTCAGTAAGAATGATTAGCAACCAATGAAACAATATCTGTTTATGAAAGCAGCACTGGAGAGCTACATGAATAACTCACAGGCCCGGCAGCTCCAGAGTCGCAATCAGTTGCAAGGGTGATTTACTATTTCTGCAAAATGTTCTAACTGCATTAATCTTCACTTGGAACTGAGTCACTGCAGAAAGTGACACAAGATATAAGTAGCTTCAGTCAGACACTGGAATAGAGTTCTGTCAGACAACTTCCAGAGGCTACGATGAATCATCCTGCTACTTATTTTGAAAAGCCCCACAAATACAACAGGAAGGTAAGAAGCTATTCAGTGCCTTGGTGGCAGGTCTTGGACTGATTTAAACCTTTTTTTTTTTTTTTTGCTTGTGCTTATCAAACTGTCATTCCTAAAATAGGAAAGGTCAAGGGAGAAAAGAAGATATGAATGACTATTGTCCTCTAAGGGTTCTGCTGGGACTGCTGCATTGCATGATTCCAGGGGCACCACGCCCACTGGGTTGGACAATAGAATAGCCCCACCGGTGTGCATTCTGCTACCTCATTACATCATGTCCTTGAACTTACCTTCTTGCCCTTCAGATCCATCTGTATTTCCCAACTCTGGCCTATGTCAAGGCCAGGGGAATAGCAAGGTTTTATTCAAAGAAGCCAAAACTTTGTAAGGCATAAAAAATGTCAAGTTACTCCCTGTTCCAGACTTTTCATATTTGTCTACCTTTCATTGATTTGTATATGTGCATGTACAACTACATATGTTCAGGGGGTTGGGAGCAGTACTTAACTCTGCACATTTCTGCTTTTAGTAGGTGGGGGAGAACTACAGAACAAACACTTGTGAGGCATCTTTAGACTCACTCATTCCTTTCTGTCTTGCTGGGGTTAAGGAGGGTTCATCCTAGTGGTCAGAATGAATTTCATAGCATGGATCATGAAGTAGTCTATACAGGAACAAAAGGCAATCTCATAAATCAGAGACAATGAAAAGGAGATGCATAAGTTTTCAATCTCTCCATTATTCCAAGGAAAGGTATGCAAGCCTTTCCTTGCATACCTTTGAAATGCAAAGGTAGAATTTGCATTTCAAATTCTCGAGGTGGAACTCCCTGATTCCGCCTTTGTATAGGATAAGCATGAGAAAAGGACCTTGTGTAATGGTCAATACCAATTATCAACTTGATTGGATTAAGAGAAGTTGAGGATTATGGGTGTGTACATGAGGATGTGTCTAGGAATGATTGCATGTGGGATAGCCAACTGAAATGGAGACCCTCTTTAAATATGGGCAGCACTGACCAATAGGATAATGACTTGAACAGAATAAAAATTAGAAGAACAAGGAAGCAGCAGCAGATGCAAGATCGATTCTTCTTGAACAGGTTCTTGATTGCTACTATGATTGTCTGAGGATATCAGACTCTCGCTTCTTAACTCTTTCAAAGCAGACTCTGCCAGTGATTCTCCAGAAGGCTTTGGTCTTGGACTAGAGTAGCACCATTGATCCCTCTTGTTCTGGGGCTTCAGCCTCTTGGAATGCACAGCTACTGGTTCTTCCAGCTTTCCAGCCTGCAGACGGCCATTGTGGACTACCAGCTTCTGGTCACATAAGCTAACCTAATTATAAAAAGTCTAACCTAATTATAAAAAGTCTCCTTTTTATAATTATATTTCCTGTAGATTCTGTTCCTCTAAAGAACCCTAATACCCCTTGTCTATGGAGAGGCATACAGATTATCTAGCACTGAGCAATGTGGCTTTTTAGCACTTGCTGTGTACAATATTGTCTGGAATACCCAGCTACCCTGTACTTGGAATTTGAGGTCGGTCTCATGGTAATTTAAATTTGAAGGCTGCCTTTCAGCTTGCAGAAAGTCGAGTTCCAGATCAAGGCAACATAGGGTCACTTTTGGACAATCCTACCTTTGAGAAGCACTCCTGGGGAAGAAGAAATATTTATGTAATCAGTGATTTGGGGAAATAAAATTAGTAGGAATGTGAGGCTTAGTATCTTCTGATTTTCAGTTTTCTACAGATTTATCTCTTCTTGGTAAGAGGGATTCTCTTTTCACTTTCTGTTTTGGATGAGATTATGGTTTCTAGGAGAGGTTTATTAGTTATCTATTGCTGCATAACAAATGGTCCCAAAAGTTAATGGCTTAAAACAACATTTATTAGCTCATAGTTTCAGGGTCAGTAGTCCCAGTTGAGTTTATCTGGCACTTCCTCTGCTTCACAATTTCTTGAGGGCTAAAATCTAAATATTAGGCAGAAGTGCAGTGATCTCGGGAACTGAGATTTCAATTTGTAGCTCACTCGTGTGGCGGCTAGCTGCTTTTCAGAGGCCACCTCTGCATCCTTTCCGTGTAGAGCTCTCTAGAAGGCGGCTTGTTTCATAAGTGCAATTTAGCTGAGAAAACCAGTAAAATAGATGGAGCAAAGCAAAATGGAAATCAGAGTTCCATCACAATCCAGGCTTGGAAATCACATCCTATAGTTCTTTTCTGTATTTTTCTCATTGTTAGGAAGTCACTAGGGCCTGTCTGTATTCAAGGAGAAGAGACTATACACAGTGTGTGAATCTGAAGTTTACACTGGGTGTACTGACAGTCACAAGTTGTCCACTGCAGGGGGTATCATGGCCCCATGTTTGGATCACTTCCTTAAGTACAGCCTTCCTCAGGAGTGAAGCTGACACTTTCATTTCCATCTACCTGTCTCCTACTCGTATTCTCAATTGAATTTGAATTAAGACTTGGTGACATTTTTATTTTTATTTTTTCTTCTTTCTATATCTTTTTACCTTACCCATATTGGTAAGCCTTGCTGTATTTCAAAATTCAGCCTTTAAGAAATTTTTATTAATTCCACAGAATCCAATATGAACACTCAACATCAATTATTTTGGGGGGGTAACGGTACCAGGAATTGAACTCAGGGGCACTCGCCCACTGAGCCACATCCCCAGCCCTATTTTGTGTTTTATCTAGAAACAGGGTCTCATTGAGTTGTTTAGTACCTTGCTTCTGTTGAGGCTGGCTTTGAACTCACCATCCTCCTGGCTCAGCCTCCTGAGTCACTGGGATTACAGGTGTACACCACCGCAACCGGCTCATGTCAAGTTTTGGAGGTATACAAGTATGAAAGACAAGGTAGTAATGACGGCTTTCCTCAATGGGAAGCTCTTATAGTCTTAGGCTAAGTGTCCATTCAGGGAACTCCTCTCCAGGTCCAGCCCTGAAGGCCACGTCTAAGGCATTCTCTTGTTCACAGCTTTCTTGCCAGAGTCTGTATCTTAAGGGATAGCTTCATTCCTTTAAGATGAAGTGGCTGTATTTCTGGTGCCCACCTCCTTTCCTCCATGCAGTAGAGTACTTCAGGCCTTGTGGGATGATGTGATACTTGTCCCCACTAATTGCACCCATTGTGGAGATAGGTAAAGAAGGGCATGGCTCTAATAAATATTTTTAATGGTCGTGCATTCTACACCTATCCCAAGCAAATAGTGATTTGTTTAGTACTTTGGTGATACCTACTGAAACCTTAAGAGTCAATGGGTCCTCTATAGAACTGTGGTATCTTTGGGTTTTTATCTCCTCCAATTGCAGCCAATTGGTATAATAAAGAAGTTTGTTAGCTTTGTGTTTTCAACAATGTGCATCAGTCTTTAACTTTTGATTCAGTAGTCCTGTTATGATAGACAGTGTGTGTGAGGAGGAGGTGGTTTTGCCTTCCTGTACCATATTAAATAAAATACTTAAGCAAATTAAGTATTCAATACAGTAAGATAGATAAAGAAGGAACATAAATGGAACTAGAATAAAGAGGTTCACAAAGAAAATAACACAAAATATTATAGGCCAGAAATTTAAAATAAACTTGAAAAATAAAGTGCTTGTCTAGCAAAGAGACTATAAAATAATACTTGTATTAATTTGAACCAATAAATTTAGACATCTAGATTAATTGGTCAGCTTAAGGAAACTATAATTGAGCAAATCACTCAAGACATTTGATTCAATCAACAACCAGGAAACAAAACTGGAAACCTCTGATTCTAAGTATCACTCTATATGCAGTTCTATGGGTACAGTTCTATCAAGACTTCAAGGAACTGGGGATTTTCCTGATGAAATAAAACCTAAGCATAGGAAAAGAAGTAAAGCTCCCAAAAGTATTGATTGGAGGTTATTTTGTGCACATCCCTAAATCAGGTGTGACTAGAATATGCACGAAAGAGGACCAGAGGAAGATGTTTCTGATTTGATATAAGCACAAGTTATGAATAGAATCTTGTTACAGCCATGTTATGTCTAATGCCAGTGACTAGAAGAGAATGAGAAGATTGGACTTTGGCTGAGAAGAATTTTTTTTAATTTAAATTTTGATTGTGATATTGAAATAAAAAGTGCTATACAATTATATGGATAAACACATTCCTTTGGCAGCAGGTTTATTTTATAAAAGGAAATATGTACATTTAATTCAGAGCTGTCAACTCCTCTACATGAAAAAGAAAAGATTATTAATCAACAAAGCAGCTTACAATGCAAGGCATCTTAGATTTTGAGAAAAATGGCAGCTGAAGTTATGGAGTCAAAGAGAAAGTTCAAAAGAAGCAGCCTTGGAGGACTAATTAAAATCTTCGAAACATAAGTGAAGTGAAACTTCAAGTAGGATGCTTACTTGAAGGAAAACTTGAAGGATTAATTAAAATCTCACAAACTGGGTTAAGCATAACTTCAATTAGGAATGAATGGCCGGAGATTACCAGGGTGTAGAAGGCAGGGCCTTACCCTAAGGGGAATTAACAGTAAAGAATCAGGAGAAACATTTACAGGGAAACAAAGATCAATTTGAGGAGTGGTAATTATGTCATGTAAAAGGATTGTAGTCTTTCATGTTCATCACATGAAGACAAACAGGTCATCATACATAATGTGCATAAGATAGGGGAAGGTTATCATGGATATGATGGTTAGGGGAAAGATTAGATCTGGGGCTATGACCATCTTCCCAGAGAAATGTTATAGCCTGTTGCCTCTCCTGATCACAAGAAAGGCCTTCAAAGCCTTGTAAGAAACTAAGAAAACAGATTTAGGGAAGTGTTATAGTTAATTTCACAACAATTTGGTGGATCAGAAGGTACCTAGACATTGGTAAGCTTTGTTCTGGGTATTTCTGTGAGGGTGTTTGTGGATGAGATTCACATTAGATTAGTGGACTTTATGTAAACAGATGACTTCCAAAATGTAACTCAATCCAATGAGCTGAGCACCTACAAAGAACAAAATGGCCAGCCTTCCCCAAGGATCCAGAGGACGCCTTTAAACTGCATCTGCAGACCAGCTCTTCCCAGCTACCCAGCAGACGACCTTCAGACTCCAGACGCTGGCTTTTCTGGGTCTCTGGTCCATCAACTTGCCCACTTTCAAAATTGTGTGAACCAATTCCTTATAATAAATCTCTTCCTATATCAGTTCTGTTTCTGAAGAGAAACCTGGCTAATATAAGAAGGAAACAAAAAATTATTTATGATATCAAAAGTATGGACACAGCCAATCAGATCATAGGATTGGAGGGTGTCTTTTTTCTTTCGTTCATATACGTTAAAATGTATGTCTAAAAGTGGAAGGCAGTGGTAAAAACAATCACCTTTTTCTGTTCCATTTAATTTACGAGCTGTTTTTAAACACACAGTACAACAGTATATATTGTTTATATCTTTACACATACACTTTAAATGGCATAAAAGCACGCATGAGATTGATATGCTCTGACTTTAGGACATTAGTTATCCTCTGAAAGCAGGGAGTAAGGAGGGAAGTGATGAGGAACAGGGCAACTTTGGTTATACTTATGTTTTATTTATTTTAAAATAACAAAATATGGAAAGCAAATCTGGCAAACTATTGAGCTCTTTTCAATCTCAGAGGCAGATGTACAAGCAATTGTGACATTGTTTCCTGTACTTTTGAGTATGATTAAAATGTTTTATAACTAAAATGAAAACATTAAATAAAAAAGAATGCAAGCAGGACGGAAAGTAGATTTGAATGACCTTTTCTGCTTTTTCCCTGTGGAGCAGTCACACAGGAAGCATTCACTGACCAGTTTTGAAGCACTGTTAGTTGTGCTAAGTGTTACAGATAGAACCCGCCTGTCTCAGGAGCTCATTCTAGAAAGGACAGAGACACTGATGGAAGAGACCTTTATAAACCAGAGGCATTAGAGATAATTGAGGAAATAATTCTGCTTAAGATTAAGGGCAGGGAAGTCCTTGCAGAAGAAGAGATATTTAAACATGAGTTTTTAAAGTAAATGAGAATTTCCTGTAGTCAAGGGGTAGCAGGGACTTCTTGAACATCAGTGGTATATTGAACAGAAATTACAATTTAATTAGCAAAAAAAAAAAAAAATCACACTATAGCAATAACCAAAATCAATTTCTCTACAGTTCAAAAATTTGAAACAGGTAGAACCTGTGCTGAAACCAGAAACAAATGAATGAAAAAAGGTAAATGGATGTGTAGTAGAAGAGAAGGGTTACCTTCCCTTTAGATACCAGAGCAGGGTCAGTCTATCAATTGATGATAAGAGCAGCTTACGCATACACAGTGAAATCAAAAGTGAAGATGAAATAGTAACTATGAATAATTAATAAAGAAGCCACACTAATGGAGGAATAAAAACTATAAAACGAGCTGGGCGTGGTGCCACATATCTGTAATACCAGCGGCTCAGGAAGCCGAGGCAGGAGGATCGAGTGTTCAAACCCAGACTCAGCAATAGTGAGTCGCTAAGCAACTCAGTGAGACCTTGTCTCTAAATAAAGTACAAAATAGGGCTGGGGATGTGCCTCAGTAGTTGAGTGCCCCTGAGTGCAATCCTCGGTAGGGAAAATTAAAAGAAATATAGAAAAAAAAATCTTTGAAGGCAAAACCAGAAAACAGAAGGATCGAACAAAAACATCCATTACCAAATTAAGTCTTGACTATTAAGGGAACGATGGCATAGATTCTGGTATACACACTTCTTATACTATTATGAAGAAGTTATGAAATGGGCCATGAAATCTCTGCTTCACAAAATAAGTATTTATACTATAGTAGGAGACAAGATTATTTGTCCACCAGGATTATAATTTGTTACTAATATAAGCAAGAACACCATCTTGGATGTGTGGATCTTGGAAAATTTGTGTGTGGCAGGGGGAGGCTATTGTCCATATAAATAATTTTGTTAAATAATATATTGAGAAATTCCTGGGTCTATTTGATGTATACTGACCAAGTTTGTTATGTATTTATAATTGTGTCATTAGTGCATGTGTAGATTTTTTATACCCTGCAGGCACCCCAACTCTTCCTTCAGGTGTAGGAACTGATCTTTGTGGACAGTTACATATTCTTCATACAAAATACACCATACCAGCTACATTTTCTGTCTTGTATCATGAGAAATCTAGCAACACTGTTATTTCTCACAGTGTTTTATGATGGGTAGGTCTTCAGAGCCCAGAGCCCTGATCTCATCCTGTATCATAGAGACATTTTATAGTTTTTATTCCTCCATTAGTATGGCTTCTTTATTAATTATTCATAGTTATTATTTCATCTCCTCCTTTGACTTCACTGTGTATGCGTAAGCTGCTTTTAAAAATTAGCAGATCACCAATCATTCAAATGTTTCAATCTCATATATTCATCAAGGAGAAATGCCATGGGGGCCCATAAAGGCAAGCTAGTTGTTAGGTTGCCCTCCTGAACTAAGGCCATTTACCAGACCCCAGGGTGTTCCCATGAGAGGAAATCCAAGAGATCCCCAGGGCACGTGATAAACCCCACTAGAAAGAGGTATGGGGGCAGAATGGCCTCCCCCAAATTTCTACCCTCTCATTCCTGGGACCCATGAGTATATTATATTACATGGCAAAGTTGACTTTACAGTGGAGGTTATTGATCCTAAAATGGGAGATTATCCTGGATTATCCAGGTGGGTTTGACCTAATCATGCAAGCCCTTAAAAGCAGAGAACTTTCTCTGAAGTCACAGAGATGCGGTGGGAGAAGAGAAAGTTAGGGAGAACTGGAGTGGTTTACTGATGATGAATTTACTGAGAAGGACTGTCACCCTGTTCCTAGAGGAGGTTTCATGAAAATTAAGGGAAGGAATAGGATAAGCTTATAGAAGCAAAGTTAGACTGCTGGCTGCCAGAGAGCAAGAAGTGGGAACCTCAGTATTATAACCGGAAGTAACTGAATTTGGCTACAACCAGATTTTTCCACAGAACTTCCAGCCAGGATGTAGACTGGCTGACAATTTGGTTTCGGCCATTTGAGGTCCTCTGCAGAGGACCAGCTGAGCCCACTAGGACTTCTGACCTACAGAACTGTGGACAGTAAATTTATATTGTAGGAAGCTTCCAATTCTGTGGCAATTTGTTATAGCAACAACAGCAAACCAAAGCAGGGCAAGGATTTATAAAGGTTAGATTGAAAAGTATCCTTCCTGGGAAAAATTCCACACAGGCTCTAGTCTAGGTGGAGTCCCACCAATATGGCACGGCCAGCTTCAGCTAGTCCCCAAGCATTGGAGCCTTAGAAAATTGCAAGGAAGTTATTCTAAAACTCAGGTGTGTCTAAGAGGAAGCCTGGGGCAGGATTCGAGGGCAATGTTGAGTTTAAGGATGTTCTTCAGACTTGATTCTTTCCATAGTCATTGGGGGTAGCTAAAGTGGTTGTGCAATTGCTTGTGGGACTTGGGGGAGGGCATTTATTTCAAGAAATAAATAGACAAAACTAGGAAAAACACACTTCACCCTACTTTAAGGGAGTATATTTTATCAAAGCCTGTAAAAAACTACAAAACCACATTTGCACATTTCAACATTTAATAGTTTTCTGTTTGGTTCAATGTAGATCACCCTAAAATGCAGCATACCAATCAATACCAATCGGTGGGGGAGTATGGATGACTTAGCAAGGGGACATAGTATCCTCAGGCCAGCAGTGTGATTTTGTTTATAACTTATTGTTCTATTTCTTTCTTTGCAAGGATTTGGGGTTTCAACCTTTTACATGGCCACTGGAAGGATTTTCAACATTTCCAAACCTAAGTAATTTCTAGAATATTCCACATGTGTAGCATTCATAAATTGATCCATATTAAGAAAGGAACATGGATTTGATATGCTATCTAGGGGAAATGATTTATTCAGCCTATATTCACTGTTTCAGAAATGGTAGATACGTCCCATTTATTGATTCTTGATTTTACTTCTTGTGCTATAGGAGTCTTGTTAAGGAAGTAAAAAGTCTTAATTCGACATGACAAAGATTTGGGCCTATTTTTTCTTCTATTAGGCGTTGGGTCTCTGGTCTGATTCCCAGGTCTTTGATCCACTTTGAGTTGAATTTTTTGCATGGTGAGAAGGGTTTAGTTTCATTTTGCTGCATATGGATTTCTAGTTTTCCCAGAATGGATAAAGAAACTCTGATATATATATATTGGAATATTACTCAGCAATAAAAGAGAATAAAATTATGGCATTTGCAGATAAATGGATGGAGTTGGTGAATATCATGCTAAGTGAAGTAATCCAATCCCCCCAAACCAAATGCCAAATGTTCTTTCTGATAAGTGGATGCTGATCCATAATGTGGAGGAGGACACGAGAAGAATGGAGGAACTCTGGTCACAGGGTGGGAAGGGGGAGGGGGCAGGGGGACAGTAAAGATGGTGGAATATGATGGACATCATAGCCCTAGCTTTATGTATGACTGCATGTATGTTGTGCTTCTACATCACATACAACCAGAGAAATGAAAAGTTGTACTTCATCTGTGTACAATGAATCAAAATACATGCTGCTATCATGTAAACCTAAATAGAATAAATAAACAATTTTTTTAAAAAAAGAAATAGTAGAAACATCAAGGAAAAATACAAAACCAAGTCCCTGTCCTCCTGTAGTTTATATTCTAATAAAGAGAGCTGGATTATGATTACATATTTTAAAAACTGGCTTGTGGACTCCACACTGCGGGGTCATGCAAGACCACTGCTTTCTATTCTGACATGAGGTTTCTGTAGGAGGGAATCTCAATGTAGAGAAGAGATTACAAAATAATTATGCCTGAAAATACAAGATGGACAAAATTGTTTCTTTTTTCTTTTTTTTAGGACTTCCTTTTGGCAACCATGAAAAATAACCTGAGCAGTTCATGTGTCTCCATATACAAGAAAACCTATTTGCCCCAAAAGGTACCAGGGAAGAAAGTGGAGGCATGAGATAAAGGGCATGTAGTGAGTGAGAGACATGGCTGACCTCCTGAGGGGCCACAGGATGGAGGGAGCAACAGTGACCCTAACCTCACCTTAACAAAGCCATAAGACAAAGGAGGCCTCCCTGCTGTGGACATGCTGCCAGTTGTCTAAGAGGAGGCTGTATCTACCCTTTCCTACTTTCTTTGATCCCAGAAGAGTGAGACATAAGAGTAGGAGTCAGATTGATGTTGAGGGCAGACATCACTCTTGTCCCACTCCAGGGAGTCAACAGCATAGCTCTAGCTTGGCTGGTGGGTGATGGAAGATGGTACAAAGACAACATAAATTCTACTGTTGAACTTTCAAACTGGACTGGCTATTTAATATTGCCTGATACTAGAAAATTACAAAATACACATTATGCTTGTGAACAAGGGGAAAAAAAAGATACAACATGGCAAAGTAGGCAGAAATTTCAGAAAAATAAACCTTTTAAAAACATGTTTGCACTTGTAACATATGCATACATGTGTTTGTCATTTTAAAATGTCTATAAGAAAACTCAGATTTGTGTATGTTTTATAAAATGAGAAGATCTAAATTCTGTCTCAAGTAGTCTCAATCACATATGACCTACCCAATTTGAGTCAGGCGGACACAGAAATTTTAAACAGATCAATTTCAAGCAATGAAATT
This sequence comes from Geosciurus inauris, assembly GCA_004024805.1. Lineage (NCBI taxonomy): Eukaryota > Metazoa > Chordata > Mammalia > Rodentia > Sciuridae > Geosciurus > Geosciurus inauris. Next base: position 170,309 of record PVHX01001433.1, read on the forward strand.
GAAAACACCATCAAAAGCCTACCAAGAAAGAAAAGCCCAGGACCAGACAGATACTCAGCCAACTTCTACAAGACCTTCAAGAATAATTAACACCAATGCTCCTAAAATTATTCCATGAAATAGAAAAGGAGGGAACCCCTCCAAATTCATTCTATAAAACAAATATCACCCTGATACCAAAATGAGACAAAGACAATATCAAGGAAAGAAAATTTCAGATCAATAACCCTGATAGGCATAGATGCAAAAATTCTTAATAGAATCCTAGCAAGTCACATATAAAAACATATTAAAAAGATAGTGCATCATGATCAAGTGGAGTTGATCCCAGAGATGCAAGGTTGTTTCAACATATGGAAATCAATACACTTAATTCATCATTTCAATAGACTTAAAGACAAAAATCACATGATTGTCTCAGTAGCTGAGAAAAAACATTTGACAAAGTACAGCATTCATTCATGTTCAAAGCACTAGAAAAACTAGGGAGAGTAGGAACATAGCTCAACATTGTAAAAGCCGTGTATGCTAAACCTAAGGCCAACATCATTCTAAATGGAGAAAAAAACTTGAAAGCATTCCTTCTAAAAATTGGAACAAGATAAGGATTCCCTCTTTTACCACTTCTATTCAGCATGCTCTGGAAAACTCTAGCCAGAGGAATTGGACATAAGAAAGAAATTAATGGGATACAAATAGGAAAAGAAGAACTCAAACTGTCCCCCTATATTTAGAAACCCAAAAACTTGCACTAGAAAATGTCTGGAACTCATGAATAATTCAGCAAGTAGCAGGATATAAAATTAACACCCACAAATCAGTTGCATTCTTACACATCAATGATGAATCAACTGAAAGAGAAATTAGGAGAATTATCCCATTCACAAGAGCCTCAAAGGAGATAAAATATTTGGGTATCAATCTAATAAGAGAGGTGACAGATCTCTATAATGAAACTACAGAAGTCCAAAGAAAGAAATTGAAGAAAGCCTTAGAAGAGAGAAAGATCTCCCATGTTATTGGATAAGCAAAATTAATAGTGTCAAAATCGTCAACAACTATATGAAATTATGTTCAACATCTCTAGTAGTTTGAGAAATGCAAATTAAAACTACACTGGGATTTCATATCACTTCAGTCCAAAAGGCAATTATCAAGAATACAAGTAACAATAAATGTTGGCAAGGATGTAGGGGAAAATGTACACTCATACATTGCTAGTGGGACTACAAACTGGTGCAACCACTCTAGAAAGCTGTATAAAGATTCCTCAGGAAACTCAGAATGGAACTATCATTTGCCCCAGTTATACCATGCTTCTATACACATACCCAAATAACTTAAAAACAGTATACTATGATGATGCAGCCACATCAATGTTTATAACATCTCAATTCACAATAGCTAAACTATGGAAGCAGCTTAGGCACCCTTCAACAGATAAATGTATAAAGAAAATGTGGTACATATACACAATGGAATATTAGTCATAAAAAAGAATGAAATTTTGTCATTTTCCTGTAAATGTATGGAACTGGAGATTATCATGCTAAGTGAAAATAAGCCAATCCCAAAAAACAAAAGCCTGAATATTCACTCTGGTATGCAGATGCTGACTCACAACAGGCAGAGGGGAGGGAGGAGTGAAGTTCAGTGGATTGGACAGGAGGAAGTGGGGAAAAGGGAGGAGGAGTGTAAATAGGAAAGACTGTAGAATGAATTGGATATAACTTTCCTATGTTCATATATGAATACACAAACAGTTAACTGCACATCATGTTCAACCATAAAAATGGGAAGTTATTTTTAAAGTGTGTATGATATGTCAAAATACATCCCATATTGTCATGTGTAACTCGAGAACAAATAAAAAAATTTTAAAAAAGAAAAGAAAGTAATCTCATTCAATTCCTTCAACTTTGAATAGAAATATATGGAGCTTCTATTAACTGCAATATAAGAAGTAGAAGAGACAAGCAAATTATCAATGATAACTACAAATTGACATGGATTTATGGCTTTCTTCAAATCATACTAACTGAAATTTCTTAACATCTCACAAGGTCTGAAAGTGTGCCACAAGGCACAGAGACACACATTCGTGCTCTGATTTTAAATAAATTAATGGAGAAGTATAAAATTATCTGCTTTCCCAAGCTTATCGTTAGACAGCAGGATAAACTGATGTTAGATTTCTTTGTAAGTTCTGAACCCTGGACATAAAGGAAATTTAAAAACAAACAGAAAAAATTTTAAAAATAAAAACAGCAACAGTAGCAACAAAAATTCCATTTTCTCTCATCTGTGAAAAACTTCTCAAAAAGCAAGCAAAGGCATAACCTAAATTTAAGTCTTATTTATTGCTGGCTGTGCATAGTATTATTCAAATTTGAATGTAAATGTATTATGCTGCCTATTGTATAAAGTATGGCTGCAGTAATAGAGCTGACTTTAAAAAAAATGACTAGGACATCCAATCAATTGAGTGTTTACTCAGCCAAAAAGTGTTTTGCAAGTGTTGTTTCTGAAACTCAGAATATTTTTAAAGTTGCAATTTGATATTGCCTCCAGGGCTTGAATAATAATAATAATAATAATAATAATAATAATAATAATAATAATAATAATAATAGATTTATCCATGGCCAATTTTTAACCTTGGAGGATCCTTGACTTTACAAGGATTTTAAGTCCTGTGATTAGGAAAGTAAGTGATGAGGTGAATATGCTCTCTTTGAAGGATGCTTCCTTGGGAGGCAACAGTAACAGTGATCATGATGATGATAATGATGATGATGATGATGATGATGATGATGATTTGGAAATATTAGCAGCCACTATTCAAATAGATTAAATGCTTCCCAGAAGTGAGATTCTGAACTAAACTCTATAAGCATATATCTCTTTTTCAGAATCTATTTATTGAACCCTACTGCAAGGTGCTGGAAATTGATAAAAACAAATGCTGTTTAGCTGGATGTGGTGGCACAAGCCTGTAATCCCAGCACTTAGGGAGGCTGAGACAAGAGAATCATGAGTTCAAAGCCAGCCTAAGCAAAGGCGAAATGCTAAGCAACTCAGTGAGACCCTGTCTCTACATAAAACACAAAATAGGGCTGGGGATGTGCCTCAGTGGTCGAGTGCCCCTGAGTTCAATCTCCAGTACCAAAAACAAACAAACAAACAAACAAAAACGATGTTTGTTCCTTTATCCTCAGCAACACACAGTCTAGTTGAGAGATCAGCCTCAGACAATCTGAACCAACCAGAGCTTAGTCATTGGACCCCCATAGTCTTAATGACAAAGGAGGGGACAAAGAAACCCAGCTGTTGAATTCTGAATCAAGATGCAAAATCAAAATTTAGCACTTGTTTTGATTTAATCAAAGAGATGAATTCCTAGTCATAGATTGCTTTTGGAAAATAGCCAAGCCATCATTAAACTTTATGTTAACTTTTAAAATACAATGTCCAAACTTGAATGAGACCCTTAACAAATAAGAGGACCAATATTTATAAGGTTAAAATTAACTTTCCTACATGAGACAAGGGGTTTGTTTAAGATTGGATTAGCGTGGGGTCTTGGCACTGAGCTGAAGATTGTTTTCTCTCAAGTTCATCTTTGGCTTATTTTTCTTGTTTTCCTCCTACTTTGTCTCAGGGACTCTATTAAATTTACATTGTCTTGGGATACCCCTCTTTCTATCAAAATCTGTTCCGAAGAATTGATGAACATTTATAATAAACACTTCGATGTGCATTGAAGTCTGCTCTTCCCTGCCTGGGGTTAGCTTTCATTTGTGATGTGACACCCCTCCCCATTGAGCAAATGCTAGGATTTCTACATGTGTGATGCAGTGTTTTCTAGAATTCCCTTCCTCCCTTGCCTCTGCTCAGGGTAGACTGCAGGCAAGATTCTCCTGTGAGATGGGGAGGGCAGGCCAAGCAGCAGTCCCTCTGTAGGTTGCTTAAGACTGTCATTTACTGCTCACTTCAACTGCAGAGCAATGGGCTCTGCCACTGCCCAACTTCCCCAGGGTCCTTCTTCAGCTTTGCAGACTCCTGGCTCAGGTACATGTGTTTGGGCCCATGGAAAGGGCTCAGGCTTCTGCAGGACACCCTTGCTGTCCAGGTCAAGAGAAACTGTAAGTGACACAAAGACATAAGAGTTCCAACTACCCCCTTTTTTACTTAACTAAGTTTTTCAATCGTAGACTAACCTAGACTTATACAATTATTGTGAGTTTCCATATACTTCATGCCAAATATTCTTTATTAGTAACATTTTCACGAGTTTAATATATTTGACACAACAATAAGCTGATATTAATATGTTGTATTATTATAAAATCCATACTTTATTCAGATTTCTTCACCTTTATTCTTTTTTTTTTTTTTTTTTTGGTTGTTTCTGTTTCAGGATCCCATCCACAAATAGCAAATTATATGTACTAGTCACTACTCCTTGGGCTGCTCTTGATTGTGACAGTTTCTCAGACTTTCCTTGTTTCTGATGACCTTGACAACTTTATGAATTACTGGACAGATATTTTACAGAATGTGCCTCTACAGGGATTTCTCTGATTTTCTTCTTTCTTTTCTTCATATACTGGGCAATGTGTTCTTTAGAAGGATGAACAAAGAGATGAAATGCCATTCTCATCATGTCATGTCAAGGTACATATCCCAGAAACTTACCACCATTGACATTAGCACTGACCACTTGGCTTGAGATAGCATTTGTCAGATTTATCCACTGTAAACCTACTGTCGTCTTCTTTCTATAGGGCAATGCTGGGAAGAAAACCATTATGCTTAGCTCACACTTGGGAATAATGCTCTACGTCTTTGAAATAGAAATATCTGTATCTATTTGTAGAATTCTACAGGGGAGGATTATGTATTCTCCCCCAATAATTCATTTATTCATTTGTTCAATTACTTACTTCTGTCAATATGAGCTCATGAAATTTTATTTCATTTTTGGGGTTGTGATCTAGTATTGCTTTATTTTGTTGATTCAATTGCCCCAGAATTGGCCATTAGGGGCTCTTCATCTGACATATTTGTATCAAAGCACATAGTTTTGTCTTTGAGCACTTCCTTGCTTTCTGGCACTATGAGATGCTTCAGGCTTATCTTATATATTTTCTACCTCAGCCGTCTTTCCAAAGAGTTTGGGTTCCTTTAATTGGTGAATGATATTAGAAACCAGGGTCTGGACCATCGTGTGCTTATTGCTATTGAGACATTTTTTGCTTCTTAGCCTTCTCAGCAGTTTGAGCAGAAGATATTTGTAAATATATGAACCAATTTTTAAGACATATCTATAAATATTTCCATATGCAACCATCTGTATCTGTGTCTGTGTTTAGTTAAACATGACTCCCTATTGCCATCTCCAATGATCCCGCTCATTTTTTTTTTGTCTCATGACTTTAGATTCATCTTTCTTTCCAACTCTCTGCCCCGTGATCATTCTAATGCCTTCCTACTAAGATATACTACACTTCCCAATGGTGTATATTCTCCTTTGCTGCAAAGAGTAATAAACATGACTTGTTCAGCTTCAATAAATCTATGCATTTTGTGTGCAACCTACTGGCAGATAACAACATCACAGTGGCAATTTAACCAGCATTCACAATGGTGAAAGGTCACATCCCTCTAACAAAAATAAAAATACATAGTAGTTGTGCCTTGGTATCTGAGGTGGAGAGGTTCTGGACCTACCGCAGATAACAAAATCTGTGGGTGTTCAAGATCTTTATGCAGAATAATATAGTATTTGCATATAAACCACACATATCCTCCCATATACTTTAAATCATATCTAGATTACTTATAATACCTAACACAGAATAAACATATGTAAATAGTTGTTATACTCTATTATTAGGAAATGATGGCAATAAAACATCTGTATGTATTTAGTATAGATGTAATTTAAAAAATATTTTTGATCTGTGGTTGGTCAGATTTACAGGAGTGCAATCTATGAAAACTTGAAAGATCAACTGTATAAGTGTTTATAATTGTATATGTATATATAGTTTTATTTATCATGCACATATGTATATGTTCATACACACAATATGCATAGATATATTGAAGCTGAATAAATTGTATTTACTACTCTTTGCAGCAAAGGAGAATATACACCATTGGAAAGTGTAGTATATTTTAGTAGGAAGGCATTAGAATGATCTGTTATGGGATTTAGGCTTTGGTTGAGTAATTTTGGGGAGGTTCTAAGGAAGCAGAAGCTCATCTTAGATTGGGTATGATCTGAAAGCAGAGACAATTCCATGACTGAATACTTTAATAAATCTTATCCATTGGGGATATATGAAACTAGGATAAAGCCTTAATATGAAGGGAGTGGCAGTCACTCATTTAGTGAGAGTGAGATGTTTGGTAATATGAGCTACAGTGACCTTGTCTGAGGCAGATGTTCTGTAAGAAGTGTCTTGTCTGATAAAAGAACAATATAATTTAGTTATAAGCATCAGACCAGTTTGTAATAACATCGAGCCTTATCTATGGATGTCAGGTCAGTTTCCAGATATTGTACTCTTAAAAATATCTACCTACCTACCTATCCAGCTACCTCTCTGTGACATACTATGGAATGTATATTCAGTCTCTGCTTCTGTTTCTTGGTGTACAGCTCCTGTAATCCCTTGAATTACAGAAGTGATAGTCTTTTTGTGTCATTAATAAAGGAATGACTAGTGGCTATGGGCTCCTGAGGAACTTCTGGATGAGAGGCTAGTTGCCAAAGGAACCATCCATGTGACTGAAGAATTGGAAAGTTCAGTTCTACCCCAGACCTCCAGGGAAGGGAGAGGGGCTAAAGGTCCAGTTGATCATCAGTGGCCAATGATTTAATAAATCATCCACGATGAAGCCTCTATTAAAAAAATCCAAAAGACAAGATTCAGAGAACTTTAAGTTCACTGAACACATGGAGATGCTGGGAGGGTGGTGCACCTGGAGAGGGCATGGAAGCTGCACCCCTTCCCCACATAATGTGCTCGGTGTAATATCTTCCATCTGGCTATTACTGAGTTGTATCACTGTATAATAAACAAGTGATCTAGTAAATAAATTGTTTTCCTGAGTTTGGTGAACCATTCTAGCAAATAAATCTTATCCATTGGGGATATATGAAACTACAATAAAGCTTTAATATGAAGAGAGGACTGTGGGAACCTCTGATAAACTGTCAGTAGCCACTTCAACTGGTGACAGACATTTGAAGTGGACGTGGACAGGGTAGTCTTGTGGAACTGAGTCATTCATCTGTAAGATCTGATGCTATGTCCAGGGAGACAGTGTTGGAGTTAAATTGTAGGACACCTACTTGGTCTTTATAGGGAACTGGAGAATTGCTAAATACAGGAAAAACCTACATTACCTGTTGTCAGAAGTGAAATATTGAGAGTGGTCCAAGTATAGAAGGAAGAAGAGCTCATTTTTTTCATGCTTCATTTGGGCTCACAGAAGTGAGATTTTTCTAGGACATCTCTAACTCGTGAAAGGAAGTGGTTTAAGAAGAGAAAAGATAAAGGGCAAGGAATAAGGAGCCTCTGATTTCTGCATAGCCATGTGGTCACCCATGGAATAGAGCAGTAGCTGCTCAGTTATTAAAGGTGAACATTTAAAATGGAACTTAGAAATAGATATATTTCCCAGAAAGTTGGTTCACTAGATGCATAAGGCAAATTAATAAGAAAAAGGCAAAATACACAATCCCTTGGCTATTGTTATCCATAATAGCTAAAAGGAAATTAAAAGAGAGCGCTGGGTTGGAATTTAGTGCTAGATCAAACTGCGATTTCAATGAGACTGAGCTTTGGCCATTAGCCATAATGCTTTCCACCAAGGACAAAATTATACAGGGACAACGAAAAGTGCTTCTGAAACATCTGGTAACAGAGGTAGTGAAATCTGAGGAAGAGAAGAACCAATAGTCTATTGAAACCAGGGGGAATAGTGCAAAGGAATTCTTTTTTAGTTTGTGGATCAGTATCATTAGCATCTGAAGAAACTTTACTAAAATGAGTTGTGGGAGTAACTAATATGGGGGCAGTGTCTTTGAATTTAAATTGTGCCAAGTAGAAAATCATAGTTGGGTTGAGAGAGGATTCCTATTCCCTACGGGGCAGTCACAGATGGCTATGTGGCATCCAGACACAAAGTGGAAGAGACAGCCTGGTGGAATACACTATCTGACTTGTCTTATCCATGCCAAGTGAAACAATCCAGATAGACACAAGTCGCAAGTCTTGTGGGTCTGGCTGGGATATTTACCCTCTGAATATGTTCATTATCCAGGTCATGGAAGATGCTGTTGTCAAGGAGGCCCCTGTAGGAGCACTCCCCATACCTTCAACCCCTCCCTTCCCTCTTTTCCCATTCTATGGTGTTGAAATGCATGCCCAGCCGAGGGTGCCTCATTGGTTGTAACCTCAGGGCCGTGATTGGTCCAAGGACCCTATATAAGCTTCTGTACTTCCTGGATTAAATGGGTTCTGCATGTCTCGCTCCAGCAGAGCATTCTTACCTACCCTCGGAGTCTGGGTGGACTGACTCTGCAGACCATCACTCTTAACCTCGTCCTGTGAGACCCCACTTTGTCTTCCCTGAAGGCCCCTTTTCGTCTCTCAGGACCCCAACTCATCGAGCAGACCCACGAGGCACAACTTCAAACGATATCTGGCGCCCAACGTGCTCTGGGGCTTTCTCGACCCTGTGAGTAAGTGATTTCGAGGCAGTCCCCCTGTCTGTCTTGCTGATGATGGTAACACCAGCCTTTTTGTGATTGTCTCCTGTGTCTGTTTATCTTTGTGTGATAGTTATGTGATACCCTAATTCTAAACATTTTCGTATTTTTATCTTTCCTAAGACCCAAACTCCCATTCTCCTTCCTCTTCTCAAAATCTTCTTAGTCTTTTTTATCTGTCCCCTTTGCTCTCGGCTTCTCTTTGCCAGTGTTTCCTCCTACTTTCCAGAGGCTTCCCCCGTTTGTTGGCTGCCCCCCACCCGTGCAGGCTGGTCCCGCCTCTCCCCGCTCCTCCCCCTTCCCCCAGAGGCCCCTGCTACCGCCGTGTGGGCCCTCTGTCTTTCGGATTGGTGCTGCCCTGCGAGGCCTGCTCAGCCAGCGCTGGCCCCATCACAAGTGGCGCCGGCCCCGCCGGCCACGTGGCAGCTCTGCTTGCTGGCCTTGGTGGCCCCACCGGTGCCCACCCTGTTCACAAGCGGCAGCGGTCCTGCTGGCCACAGGGTGGCTCCGGCTTTGCAAGCTGGCCTTGGCAGCCCTGCTGCTGGTGGGCACCCACTCAGGTCACAAGCGGCAACAGCGCAGGGGGTGCTCCACGTGCTGGCCACATGGCCCCACCCACGCTGGCTTTGGTCACAAGTGCCTGAGGAAGCCCCACCTGTACCCACCCTGTCAGGGTGGGGGGCCCCACCTTGGGATTAGACGTGCTCTTGGTCTTAAGCTGGCAAGAACTGTCGCTCTGCCTTATCGTGCTGCTGTAAAACCTCACGCTGCCTTAAACTGCCCCGTGGTGATATTTTTTGCATCTGGCAGAGAAAGGGGAGATTGCCAAGAGCGCTGCACCAGCACCTCCTCTGGCCAAGGCCACACACCCCCTGCCTCTGGTAAACTGCCTAACGCCGCAGGCAGGCCCGGAGTCACTGCTGCCGGCCCATCCTCAGCGCTTTCTCCGCAAATGTAAAGAGTACAGCCGTCGGGCTTTCGGAGAGAGCACCGACGCCAATACTGTTCACCTTCACTTTAACATCTCCTGTCCCCACTCCTTCAACATGTGAAATCTACTGTCCTTGGTCCTCTCCTCCTTCATGGAGGATGAAGATGACCTCCATGAGGCAGCTCCCACAACACCCCCCCATAAAACCAATCACACAGCCCTGATAGTTCCTCCTTAACTTCCTATGAACACCCTCTTCCTGGAGATTCCCCTCCCTCTGATCCCCCCTTGTATTTACTCTGCTCTGCCTTCAGGGCCCCCTGCAGTTGTTCCTCCTCCTCCCTACTTTGCTTCCTTTGCCTGCGACCCACCCATTCATCTTTCTCCTTCCAACTCTTTTCACCCAACTCCACCCACCGCCCATGCTTACATGGTTAATCTCCAGGCCGATGGTAATGTCCGTCCATGGATTCCCCACTCTTGTCTCTGAGCATACTCAGCTATGCAAGGCCTGTCAAGACGCTGGCCCTTCCTCGCCCTTTTTTCTACAACTTCTGGAGTCCTGATCCTGTTCTCTCCAAACTCCCTTTGATTGTTTTTCCCTTCTCAAGTCAGTTCTCTCCACTTCCCAATACCTTCAATGGAAGGCTTCTTACCTAGAACTTGTAGAAGAATGGGCTCATCACAATATAACACAAGGTCTTAATTTTTCCATGGATATGCTATCAGTCGAGGTGACTTTATGTTCCCCCAGTCTGAAGCACTTGTCGGTAATCTTATTTACTTTGAGCAAGTCAAGGACAGTGCCCTTAGAAAACCCTCTCTTGATGTCCCTGATGACATCTTCTTGACAGAGTTACAAAAATTATGTGGTAATATTAACTGGATTAGGCCATTCTTGCCATTGCTTCCAAAAGTACTTGAGCCCCTCTTGAGCTCAAAGGCAGCAAACATTCTTCTAGAAGGCTTAAGATTACTCCAGAAGCTATAGGTACCCTGGAAGAAATTAATCAGTTGTTCACATTCGCCCAGCTTCAAAGATTCAAACCTGTTGTTCCTCTCTCAACTATAGTACTTTCCACCTTAAATTTACCCTTAGGTGTCCTTTGGCAACGTGATGGACCTTTATTATGGTCACACCTTCCCTGGAGCTCCTGCCATAAAATCACCAGTGTTACCTCACAAATTATAGCCTTAGCAGTGAGGCTCAGAGAACAAGCTAAATCCATCTTTAATAAGGAACCTGACACTATAGTCATACCCTTTTGTCAGGAACAAATTGCCTTTCTCCTAAAAACTTCTTTAGACTTCCAGATAATGATGGAAGGATTTCCTGGGTCACTGTCTTCCCATCTCCCTCTTTCTAAACTACTGCAGACCCTACAAGATCTTCCATTGACAGTGACTACTCATGCCTTTCCCTAGAACAAACCCATTCCTATGGCCCCTTGTGTGTTCATAGATGCCAACACTCATCATCTTGGCTACGTTATAATGGGATACAATATAACAAATGATCAATTCGTCCAAAGGCATTCTGATTCTGTCCAAGTAGCTGAATGGACTGCACTTATCCTGGTGCTAGCAAGATATCAGAATATTTCCCTTAACATAATCTCTAATAGCATATATGCTGTCAAGGTCTGCTCTTCTATTGCTTATTCCACATTTAGCCCCAGAGACTGTCCTGTCTATCAGCCTATGGCTACTCTCAAGGCTATACTAGAAGTAAGACAATAACCATGATGCTTCAGAAATTTGATTCTACCAAAAAGGACCCTTCTTTGAGATTGTTGGATGCTTTATTTACCCTCAACTATCTCACTTTGGCCTCAATGCAGCAATCTGACAATGGAGTCCATTTACCTTCCCTACCCGCCTTCCCTCGGTACTATGGAAAAACCCATTGACCCTTCAATGGAAAGGCCCAGATCCTCTGCTCACACGAGGACAAGGCTATGCTTGTGTCTCCCCCCCTTCAGAATCTAAGCCCTTTTGGATCCCAAGTAGGAATATTCACCCAACCCTCTCTCAAGAAAATAACATAACTCCCCAACTGAAGAAAGAAGCCCCTTCCGAGCACAAGAAAATTCCCGCCACATGGATCACAGCCCTCAAGAACATATAAGAAGCTCGCCTACCTCACCTTCGCCAGAAATCCAAGGCTTTACTTCTTCAGCTGACCCCAAAGCCCTTCCCTTCCAGCCCCTCCCAACCTCATTACTCCTTCTCTTGGGAGACAGCTCATCTTGGGGCACATGCACACAGGCTGGCTAGCCAAAGACAGGTAAGATGCTTACAGGAGCACAACCTAAGACAGGCACAGCTTCGTTTGCCCCTCTCATGTGCATGACCTGCTTGATCAATGACTGGTAAGATGCTCAGAGGAATACAACCTAAGAGAGACAACAGTCTTGTTTGCACCCCCCTTTCTCATATGCAGCATGTAGGAGTCTGGAAATTCAGCAGAATTATTCTCTCCCATGAGGAGATTATCACAGATCCCTCCAACATGCTTGCTTATGGGCCATAGAGGGCCCACTGATCTTTCAAATAAAAGTAAAAAGGGGGCTATGTAGGAGCACTCCCCATACCTTCAACCCCTCCCTTCCCTCTTTTCCCATTCTATGGTGATGAAATGCTTGCCCAGCCGAGGGTGCCTCATTGGTTGTAACCTCAGGGCCATGATTGGTCCAAAGACCCTATATAAGCTTCTGTACTTCCTGGATTAAACAGGTTCTGCATCTCACTCCGGCAAAGCAATCTTACCTACCCTTGGAGTCTGGATGGAGTGACTTTGCAGACTGTCACCCCTAACCTCATCCTGTGAGACCCCACTTTGTCTTCCCCGAAGGCCCCTTTTTGTCTCTCAGGACCCCAACTCATCGAGGAGACCCACGAGGCATGACTTCAAATAATAGGCCCCTTTTGCATGGACACCCAACCTTATTGCTGTGAAACCAAACAATGGTCAGGAAGCCTTGTAGAATTTTCCATCTGTTTCCCCTCATGGGTCCTGAAGATGTTAAAAAAATAGATTAGTTAGATTAGATAACAAAAGAATGGGCAAAGGAGAGCAGAACATCGAGGGAATAGTCTTAGCATGATGGGAGTATTTATGAAGAAATAAGGTGAATAAAGCAAATATTTGTAATATAATAACAAAGTAGAAAATGAAAGGAGAAAGTCACAGGACTCATCACAGAAGGGTGTAAATCTTCATATGGTTATTAAAGAAACAGAAAGAATGGAACAGCTATTATAAGGTTCAAACAAAGGCTTTAATACAGCATTACCAAAGATTGAGGAGTACAAAGAAACCCCTGACTAGTCCCTCAACATTAAAGAGCCCCAGACACTCAACTCTTTTTACCCAGCTTTAAAGAAATTTAGAAAGGCAGAGGCAGAAATTACAATGAGAGGTCTGACCTATGATTGCTTGGGGCTTATGGTCAGGTAGATCAATTAAAATATTGACAGAAGGGTATAGTTGCTTGACTTGATCTCTGACCATAGACCTTAAAAAATTTCATACAAGAGAGAGTAAAATAGTCATGGGATGGAAAAGTGAAGTTTCTGTGACTCCTTGATGTGGAAGCCCCATGTACTGTGGTACCAAAACCCATTGGTGAAATCCTGATATGGGTTATGTTTAGACTGAGAGAACATGAAAATTCAGGTAGAGAGGATATTGAAATCTTGAAAATCCAAATATAAAGGAGCTTTGTCTTCTTCTTCTGAATATTTTATGGGATTGACAATGTCTGGCTGAAGAAGACTTCCCCTCTCTAGTATGCAAAATCAAAACCTTTAAGGAGGGCCTAAAAGAGGCACAATTAGAAATATAAGATTGATAGAATTAAGGTAAAAGTTGTTAGAATTGGTATGGCAGAACAGGATTTGTGTGAAGAGGTTGAGTTACTTTCACCTGAATGTACTATGCAGTTGGACATTGCCTCTGACTGGGAAATGTTTCTCCTGCCCGGTATTGTAAAACAAAAAACAAGGAAATCCACCCTTCAAGGGCTATTATTTGGACATCCTAAATAGGAACCAATAAGACTGCCAGAGCCTACACAGTTCAAAATAGAATCTGAAGTGTGAGTGGGAATACATTTTTTGTGTTATAGCCTTGTGTGGAAAGTAGACTGAGGCTTATAGCAAAAATCTACAAACACATCTAAGTAACAAGTCCTGGGATTTTGAACTTAATTTCCATTTAAGATATAATTATTGGTTTGACATTAGGAATTCATTGAGACTGCCTCAGTGACTAAAAGGTAAAATAAATCTTGAAATCTGAAATACTCTGTTATGATTTACATATAAGGTGGCCCTCAAAGGCTCCTGTGTGAGACAATGCATGGCATTTTAGAGGTGAAACAATTGGGTTATGAGAGATTTGATCTAATCAGTGCAATAATCTCCTAATAGCAATCAACTAGGTGGTAGCTAGAGGCAGATAGACAGACTGGAGGAGAAAGGTCATTGAGGGGCGTGTCTTTGGGGTATATATTTTGTTCTTGGTGAGCAGAGCTCTGTCTCTGCTTTCTGGTTCCATGTTATGTGCTGCTTTCTGCCACCACACTTTTCTGTCATGATGTTCTGAGATTTTGTAGAACATCTCAGGCCCAGAGCAATAAAGTCTGGCATCTATGGACTAAGATCTCTGAAACCATGAGTGCCAAATAAACTTTTCCTCACCTAAAATTGTTCATGTCAGTTCTTTTGTTCACGATAGTGAAAAAACTGTTAGTCAGCTAACACTGTTCAATTTGTGTGATGTCAGAGAAATATTCTAATGGGAATGGTGGTGCCCAGGGAGTTCCATAATGATGTAGAAACAGTTTCTACAGGATCATTACACTTGGAGAATGAAAGGTAGAGATGTCATGAGGAGGGTGCTTGTTTATAGGATGTCTATAACAGCTCACAAACTGACCTACTGAGTTGCTTGTTTTGTGGACAGCAGTTCCAAAGTGAGTGAACAGCATCCTACTTGAAAGAAGGTGAAAAACAATGGGCTGGATTATATGCAATTGTTTCAGCAGTGATGGAGGAGACAAAGTGGGCAAAGTCCCTGTGTTTCCAGTTTGTCAATTCCTGACTGATGGCCAAAGGCCTTTCCATATGGTCAAGCAGGAGGGCAGTGGAACCTGGCCTGTTAAAGGGGTGCTCATATGGTACACAGCCCTATGGAAGTTAGAAAGGAACATTAAAATAGGACATGTTAATGCCCATCAGAGGTACTCTCTCCCAGGTACAGACAATGATTAGAACTACCAAGTGGAGCATTTGGTATGTTCTCCTAAAGGGGCCACCTGGGTCAGTAAAATGACTAGACATAGTGGGACTGTGGCAATGCAGAGAGGGGCCAAATATACACATTGTCTTTTTATGCCCTTGGAGGAACACAATGCCAATAAGAACTGCTCTGTCTGCCAGTACAAGAGGCATAGGATACAGGTGGTTAGACATCATATTTTCTGGGCAGAAGGCCTGAAGCAGCTCCAAATTAGATTAAGACCTGTAGCCCCAATGTGTGGTATTACAGAAATCAATCCTGATAGGAATAGACACAGTTGCTCAACTGGGCTTTGCTTACCTGGTGGTTGGTACAAATGCTCATAGTGTGGTTAAAGAACCAGAACAGAAGATGTTGCATCTATTTGGATGGGGGAGGATATTGTTATACTGACTGTTCTTTCTTTCTTCTACACACACCCCACTATCTACTCTAGTGGTTCTGCTTATTTAATTGAGCACTAACAAAGTGTGAAAAGTAAAATCCCTGCACTCCTCTGAATAATGTTTCTTCAGCTTTCATGAGCCTTTTGCATTCCTCTGATGAAAGTCAAAACCAATCACAAATCTACATTAAGGAATATCCCATGAGGCAATCACTTACAGTAGAGTATTTTATGCAATTCAATTTGAAAGCATATCAACCAGTGGCCAGGATTGAAAAGATGGCCCAGCACCTTCTTCTCCCTGGTTGGTACAAGTGACATTACATTAGCATGGCATGTTCTGCAAAAGGCCAATATTGAACTCATTTGTTCTGTTATTTATTGGGCTGAAAGGAAAACTAATAACTTTTCTTTCTTTTTTTTTTTTTTTTGAAAGCTTTGGTCTTGAGAAGCCAGCTGGTTACTATCTGATAGGTTTTGTCTATACAAAGAATTTTGAATTTTTTTAATCATTGTGGACAGTATGGAACAAATCGAGTTTTCTTGTGGACATCTAGTCATTTAGCAGAAAGAGAGGCTGGGAGTTGAGAGAGGTCAAGGTCAACCTTCACCCTTTCCAACACACTGTGTGAGCTGGAATGAATTACTTAACCTTTCCATACTTCAGCTTTCCTTATCACCAAATCAAAGGGTTTAACTAATTATCTTTCAGGGCCTTTCTGACTCTAATCTTTTTGTGCTTTTTATACTTACCAAATATAGAAAGAAAGTAACTATTCTAGATTTCATTATATGTGAAGGTAAAAACAGAGTTTTAAAGTTAAAAACCAAAAATATTAAAATCAGTGTCAGTCTTTAAAATTTTATTAGAAGCTCAAAATGCTCATAGTCCCCCCCAAAAGATATTAGAGATTCCTCACTCTAACTCTCTATCACATAAACCACTTATCAAGATGCTTTTTTGTCTTTATAGAAAGGATGATGAAAAGGGTGGGAAGTAGGAGGAGAGGATTATTTATCCTCATTTTCTATTTACAACTAATATGTAAATTTTGTTAAAACATTAGAATATACTCATAAATTAAAAACACATTTTAATCAGTCTATAATATTGCCACCTTTTTAGTGTATCTTCTTATACTTAAGCACAGACACACAATGTTATCTTACACGTGAATATTTCCTTTTTCTAAAATGCATACCATATAAGTAATTTGTATGCTGCTTTATTTCCTCAAGATTTAACGTAGATCTCTACATATCAACAAATATAAAATTGTATCATCATTCAAACGTCTGCTTAGCATTTGATTACATGAGTATAGGAGGAAATCTGGGGCTATTCCTTCACTTCAACCCTCACTTTGCAATATTGTACATACATTTATTAACATCTCTACATCTCGGGCTGGGATTGTAGCTCAGTGGTAGAGCGCTTGCCTCGCATGTGTGAGGCCCTGGGTTCGATCCTCAGCACCACGTACAAAGCAATAAAATAAAGATATTGTGTCCATCTACAGCTAAAAAAAACATTAAAAAAAATCTCTACATCTCATTTGTTTCTTCTGCTAAAATAAGAATAACCACTTTCATGAAGAACTATTGTGAAGGTTAAGAAGAGTACTTGCCAAATATGTGTTTAGGAAAATATTAGGGGAAACATTACACATTTTAGTGATTATAATGAGGCAAAATAAACACATAAGGCTATCCATGTGCAAATAACTTCATACTTTAATTGTGTATACTTATTTGACTGTAGGATTTTCCAGAATTTTTATCATGCAAATGCATTTTTAGTAAGAGTGCTTCTGAACTTATTTTTCAAGGAATTCTTTTTTTCCTTTTCTTTTTAAAACTGCTTTGTCAAAATACAATTCACACACCATATAATTCATCCATTCAGATTCACTACTTTTAGTATACTCACAGACGTGCATCCTCACCGCAATCGAGGTTAGAATACTCTCCATATCCTGAAAATAAACCCTGCACCACTTAGGCATACCCCCAGCCCAATGCCTTCATCTCTCCCAGCTCCTTGTGACTACTAATCTAATCTGTCTCTGACTTGCTTCTTCTAGACCTCTTCTATAAGTAGAGTCATGCAATACGGGAGCAGGAAATCCTCTAATTATGAAAGCCTATTAAAATAATGATGGGCAGAACATGTTCTTGTAAATTTACCTTAGGCTATCCAATGTCTGATGTGTGGTTGGGATTCAATATGTGTTACTTTGCAGTGTGTGTTAAAGTCTCAAGTGGACCAGCACTGTAGATTCCAAATTATTCTCTCTATAAAACATGAGAAGAGAGCGTTTTCTAAGAGGGAAGGAGCGAGGAAGAAGGGTGATGAATTAGCCTTAGTAAGAACGTAGCAGGCGAGTGGCAAAAGAATAAGAAAGGGGCCTCGGAGCTTCCAACTTAGGCACATGGGACTCTCAGTTTTCATGAAAAAAAAAAAAAAAAGCTCTTCTAAATGAAGCTCTGATGTTTCTTATGACCTGTCTGTCCTAGCATAGGTTATTGTCTGGGAGGCATCAGGACATGGAATAAGGGAAATTGTCAAGATAAACCTTTGTAGATTGGGCACAAATTAGAACTAACAGCTTATTTTTGTGTCCCTTCCCCAAATTCATACATTGAAACATAATCCCAATGCAATAGTACTAAAAGATGATGTATTTAGGAGGAGGTTAGGAATGGGATTAGTGCCCTTATGATACAAAAGAGGCCTGATAGATATTCTTTTTTTTTTTTTTTTTAACCTTTCCATCATGTGAGAATGAAGCAAGAAAGCATTGTCCATGAAGAACTGGCCCTCACCTGAGACCAAATCTGCCTGTGCCTTGAGCTTGGATTTTCTATCCTCTAGAACCATAAGAAATAAATTTCTACTGTTTATAAGCCACCAAATCTGTAGTATTTTGTGGTAGCAGCTGGACAAGCTAAGACAGAATAAGACACTCAGCAGCGAATAAGTGAATCCATTCTAGTGACCTTGGAGGTCTGTCTGTCTTCCCTAATGACAATATGACTATGGGAATAAATGGCAGTTTATACAATTATTGATTTCTCTCTGCCTGCTCAGTGTTTGGTGTAGCGCTGAACTGAGAAATACCAAGAGGGAGAGCCTGAACAATCAAAGCAGATGTGAGTGTAATCAATTAATAGAAGAATACAGAGCATAAATTGATTTCATGCCATATTTTGGTAGTAACCATGCTAAATTCTTTGTGTGCATGATCTCATTTTGAAATAAAATAATTAATCTATTCAACAAGTCAAATATATGCGACTCTGGCAGATGCTATTCTAGGAATTCAGAATAAATCAGTGAAAAAGAGTGACACAAATTTCTAACTTTATGGAGGTTACTTGAGCAAACTAGTTGTATTTATTTCCTCAGTCCATGTTCAAACCTTCAGATACACCAAGATTGTGTTACTAAGAAGTTCAAAACACATGAAGCTCTCTTCATGCTGGTTAGGCCGTTATCATGCTTTTTGAGTATTCAATAAGTACATTAGCTGGGCCCTTCCTCTGGTGGTTCTGATTGACGAGGTGTGGCTGGGATGGATACGAACACTTGCATATTTTCAAAGTTCCCCCAGGGATTCTGAATTTCAGCTAGAGAGGAAATCACTGTAATAAATATCTGTTACTGGATAACCAATGAAATCAGAAAGGAATCGGCTATTTCATATTTTGCTCTATTCGTTCCTAATATCTTGCTCATGTCCTTTAAAATCCAGTGAGACTCTGCTATATCAACGTAGATTCAACAAACTTAATTAAGAACATATAATATATTGCACACTCTGTAGGCTACATTCAACTTTAAATATTTCACACAAACTCAGTTTTAAACTATTTGAATCAGATTCAAATTTAACCATTATTAGATATTCTGGGAAATCCCATTCACATTACCAATGTAATAAATGATGAAGGTTTTTCTAATGAAGATACATCTCCCTTTATTTTTCTTCACCAAAATTCCTAATTTCTGATAAGAAGAGGGTCACTGTCTCAAAATAACACACCACATCATCTCTGCATTTGTTATACAGTTGTGCTGGATTTTGCCTTCCTTCACCTCCACATTTATCATTTTCCCTTTGATCTGGGTTCTCGGAGGCTACTTCTGTGGACTTTATCAATGGGCTATCTTGACTTCTGACATTTAATTGGACTTGGCTGATTAAAGCAAGAAAATCAACAAAGAACAGGAGATGCCCTCCGGCCACTGTTTTTGGACTCACCCAGGCTGGCTTTGTTCTTTAACTATAAGTAATGGCTCCTACCAAGTGACCCTCTGCACACAGGCACTTCTAAATCTGGGTTCTGGTAACCACTAATCTTTTTGCATATTTGGGCTCAGAGTTAGTGACATTTTCTCCTGCTCCCAGTTTCACTTATCTTTTGCAAATCATCACTTTATTAACCCATTCTCAAATTACCCGATTTAGGTATGCCATTTATTTTATGGCAGTGCTCTGACTATAAAGCTATTCATGTGGCTCTAGATGCCACTACAAGAACAGACAAGAGAAAATGCTCTGGGATAGATGGGGCTGTCTTTACTTCCTGGGTCTGACCTCTGCAGAGTGACGTAATCATTCAATGCTTCAGCTAGGTTGTGAAATTGTGATCATGATGGGTGCACACATGGAGATGTTGCAGCTGTTAAAGGAGACAGTAGAGAAAAAGGCAGCCTAGATGAACATGATCATTCTTACACTGATGATTATGCTGGGCAATGAGTGCATAACGTTCATTATTGCTAGTCTTTCTACTTATTTATGTTTTTGAAATTGTTCATATATTAAAAAGGAGGCAACATACTATTTTCTTAAGTAGAGGGTACTTGTGGAGACACTCCACATGCTGTGATTGACAAACTATAGAAAAGTTGTCATTAGAGAGTATTGATTTGGTCTCTGCATAGCCAGAAGGTGACCATTAAAAGATGATGGTTTTTCTGCATGTACATACTTATCAGAAATCATAACTTGCATCTCCCTAGCAGATTTATGGATAATATTTGGCAACAATAAGTTGAACAAGCTTATGGTGAATTTTGCTCAACATATACTGTAACTGTCCCCAGTGTTGAGGGACCTCTGGGTGGGTTATATTTTGCTTAGGGAACTGCTTCCCTTCTATAATAAGGAATCAACATGAACTGTCCTCAATATTCCAAGTCTTGCAAGGTTTGTTAATATAAATTGCCTCTTTTCCTGATTCTAGAACTTTTGGAATATTGGCTCAAAGTCTGAGGTACTAAGAGTATGATTCTGGGTGCCTGTGCACAGCTCCTCTTCCCTAGGTAATTCCTTTGGATTTTGCACTATGCTGTTCTTCTTTCATTTGGAACTTTCCACTTTGGAGATAATGCAAGTAAGCTTCAGAGAATTTAAGTGCCTCTTCTAAAGCCCTTCAGCTGGTAAGTGGGGGATTCAAAATGCTGCTTGTATCTTACACTTTAGTGGAGAATATCTTTAGGAATAACAGTCATTTGATTTGATTTGATTGGTCAAGAGAAGTAGAAGAAATTAAGGTGCTTCAGTCATGGAGTCACCAAATCTTCCACCTACAATTTCAGATGAAATAATAACACCACAATAATAATAATGGAACAGTCAGGGGTGGCAATATTGAAAGATAGTTTGTTGAATGTAGGTATAAGTTTAGACTATATTTTCACTGTATTATCAGAATGTTGGGAAAGGGAATTTTGAGCAACTTATAATGGATAATTTCACTGAAGGATAATAATAAAGAAAATGAAGCTTTCCTATTGCCAAATAAAGTATGGTTCTTTTTTTAAAATTTTATTTTTTACACAAATGGAGCACAACCTTTCATTTCTCTGGTTGTACATACTGTAGAGTCACACCATTTGTGCCATCATTTCCATATATAGAGTAATAATATGTCTCATTTCATCATCTTTCCCTCTACATATGCCCCCCCCAATCGAAAGTTCCTCCATTCTTCCTTTGCCCCCCTCTCCATTATGGATCAGCATCCACTTATCAAAGAAAACATTTGGTCTTTGTTTTTTTGTGGATTGGTTTACTTGGCTTAGCATGATATTCTCCAACTCTGTCCATTTGCCTGTAAATGCCATAATTTCATTCTTCTATATACGACAGTTTCTTTATCCATTCATCTATTGAAGGGCATCTAGGTTGGTTCCACAGTTTAGCTATTGTGAATTGAGCTGCTATAAACATTGAAGTGATTGCATCACCGTAGTATGCTGATTTTAAGTCCGGTGGGTATAGACTGAGGAGTGGGATAGCTGGGTCAAATGGTGGTTCCATTCCAAGTTTTCTAAGGAATCTCCATATTGCTTTGCATAGTAATTGCATCATTTTGCAATCCCACCAGCAATGAATCAGTGTACCTTTTGCTCCACATCGTTGTCAGCACTTATTGTTGCTTGAATTCTTGATATTACCATTCTGACTGGAGTGAGAGGAAATATTCAAGTAGTTTTGATTTGCATTTCTCTAATTGCTAGAGATGATGAACATTTTTTTCATAGATTTGTTGATTGATAATATATCTTCTTCTGTGAAGTGTCTGCACATTTCCTCAGCTCATTTATTGATTGGGTTATTTATGTTTATTTATTTATTTTTTTGGTGTTAAGTTTTTTGAGTTCTTTAGATATCCTGGAGATTAGTGCTCTATCCGATGTGTGTGGTGAAGATTTTATCCCATTCTGTTGGCTCTCTCTTCATGTTATTGATGATTTTCTTTGCTGCAAAGCAGCTTTTTATTTTGAATCTATCCCATTTATTGATTCTTGATTTTATTTCTTGTGCTTCAGGAGTCTGGTTAATGAAGTCAGGTCCTAATCTGACATAATGAAGATTTGGGCCTGCTTTTTCTTCTATTAGGTGCAGGGTCTTTGGTCTAATTTCTAGGTCCTTGATCCACTTTGAGTTGAGTTTTGTTCAGGGTGAGTTATAGAGGCTTAATTTCATTTTGCTGCATATGGATTTCCAGTTTTCCTAGCATCATTTGTTGAAGAGGCTATCTTTTCTCCAATCTACGTTTTCGGTGCCTTTCTCTAGTATGAAATAACTGAATTTATGTGGGTTTGTCTCTGTGTCCTCTATTCTGTACCATTGTTCTACATGTCTATGTTGGTGCCAATACCATGCTGTTTATGTTACTGTAGCTTTGTAGTATAGTTTAAGGTCTGGTATTGTGATGCCTCCTGCTTCACTCCTCTTGCTAGGGATTGCTTTAGCTATTCTGGGTCTGTTATTTTTCCAAATAAATTTCATGATTGCTTATTCTATTTCTATGAGGAAAATCATTGGGATTTTGATTGGAATTGCATTAAATATGTTTAACTCTTTTGGTATTATGATTATTTTGACAATATTAATTCCACTTATTATTCCAAAATTAATTATTTATTAATTATTAATTATATTATATATTATTATATAATATATAATTAATTATTTATTAATTATTAATTATATATTATTATTAATTATTTATTAAACATTAATTATTAATTAATTATTCCAAAATTAATTCTTTAATTTCTTTCTTTAGTGTTCTATAGCTTTCATTTTAGAGGTCTTTTGCTTCCTTTGTTCGGCTAATTCCTAAGTATTTTATTTTGTTTGAGGCTACTGTGAATGAGATGGTTTTCCTAATTTCTCTTTCAAAGGATTCATCATTGATGCACAGCAATACAGTTGATTTAAGGGTGTTGATTTTATGTCCTGCTACTTTGCTGAATTAATTGATTAGTTCTAGAAATTGTCTGGTGGAATTTTTTCAATCCTCTAAGTATAGAATCATGTCATCAGCAAATAATGATAGTTTAAGCTTTTCTTTTCCTATTCAGATCTCTTCAATTTCTTTCATCTGTCTGATTGCTCTGGCTAGAGTTTCAAGTACTATAATGAATATATGTAGTGAAAGAGGGCATTCCTGTTTGGTTCCAGTTTTTAGGGGGAATGCTTTCAATTTTTCTCCATTTAGAATGACGTTGGAAAGTATGATTCTTGATGTTGTCATTTTTACTGCAAATTAAAATATAAAAAATTAAGTACAGAATTGCCCATGAACTACAAATGATCACTGCTTATTTGTACTCAACCTATTCTACTACAGAATGATATTTCAGAAGGAATTCCCTCATCTTATTATTAATGTTACTGTAATTACATCATTATTGATAATATTACCATCATATAATTTTATTGGTGTGTTTCCATCAGATCCAGAGCTGTTCTGGTGTAGCAACTTTGGAACATAATTTTTGTTAATATACATCATTCACTAAAACACCAAGATTGTGCAGAGTACAATAACCTCAGCTATATCCTGAACTTTTAAAATCCACACTTACATGTTCATTTTGGTTTCTGTGCTTTTTTGATGAACTGACACTACTCTTTAAAGGAAAGACTAGATTCCACCACACTCAAGAATGAATAGAAATCACTTCCTGTACTCCAATCTACTATAACTCTCAGTTGACAACACAGTACTGAAAAAGGAATACAGCATGCTACAGTGAGTGAAATTGCTGCATGATAAGTATCAGACCTAGTGAACTTAGGTGGTGCCATGGTTCCAAGTCCTCCTTATTGCCTTATCCAAGCCAACTGGCCACTAAGAGTCAGCTGGATAGTCTGAAGTCTGAATTCAGGAGGCAGACCTGCAGTGTTCATTTTACAAAGTTGATTTTGAATATCTGTGGGTGACATGGGCTCTCTTCAGTTAATTACATTGCCCCACCACTACTTTTTGTTTGATCCATGAAAGCATTCAAAGTTTGTGATCTCCAGAGTGCTTCTGGCCTGAAGTCTTTTACAGTCATGGGAACCTAAGTATTTGGTTCCTACTGAAACATCTTTTCCACCATTTCTTTGTCTAAATTGTAATTGGCTTTATTGTGGAGTTTCTCTCAAGGAAAGCTATACTCTCTGTATCAGAATATTTACTTAGTATTTTTCCACATCATGCTACATCACCACCTGTTTTATGTAATAAATATTGGTTTACAGTATTTTTTTAGATTGTCTCATTTTTTTTAGTTTGTTAATACCTTTCAGGGGCTCTTCAAATAAACTTGTCTACCACATCTTCCATTGCTGTCTTTGTTAAATAAGTGTTGCTTTTTACCAAGTGCATTTTTAGACCCTCCTATTACAGGTACTTTTCCAGTAACATCTAATTTTATTGATTTTATACGGGGATCCAGCCTCCTGAGGTGTCAGGTCCTGAGGTGGGATGAGTGGTGTTGGTGAAAGTAGCACCGATGAGACACAGAGACCAGGTTTGGTGCAGCTGTGTCTAAGTTCAGACCAGCTCTTTATTTATAGTGATTTACAGCCATTGATTAAAAGAAAAGAAAAGGGGGTTACAATTCATCATGAGTTATTCATAAACACAGAGTAGTCATCTATAATTGTCCCAGATAACTACATCAGCTTCAAAGGATTTTTAAATCTTAACTAAAGACTGAAACTATAAGGGTCTTCATGTCCTGTTCTTAAGATTAATATCAAACTAGAGATTACTAAACTTCCTATTGTATTCCCAAAAAACAAGATGAAGGTAACAAAGGTATATTTAACTATGAGGGTAGCATAAGACTAATAGACCATTGTGGTAACTATACCTAAAAACATGAGGTGACGTATTAGCATAGCTCTTGGCGCACATGTGGTTAATGGTTTCTGCTCATGTCTTATTATTTTAAGCCAGAATTGCCCAAAGCTGCAGGTTAAGTTAACTATTACATATGTCATTAAAATATCATTTTCTGAACTTACCCCAGCCCTATTCCATAGCAACCATTGTTTATATAATTTGAGTTCAGTTTCTCTGGGCAGGCATCAAGGCCTTTGTTTCTTAAGATTTTCCCATGTAAACAAGGAACTATAATTAACATGTTTTCTATTAATCCAAACCATTCTTTCTCCATTAATGTAGGCTCCTGAGTTTGGTGGGGGAGGGTCCAGTCCTAAGTTAGATTTTGTTTATACCTGGACACCTGCCATCTTCTGCATTTACCTACGTCAAATATCACTGCATTTTACTATAGGGGAAATCCATTTTTGTCAGGGGCTGCAAGAAGGCTTGACCAGCATTTGAGCTTCAGGCATGGGACTAGTTGGAGCCACAATTTCCCATAGCTCACTTTATTGAAATTGCCAAAGCAGCCTTCTACAGCCAGGCCTGAAAGTACTTCCAAATGTAATTGGGGAAACTGTGGACCTAAATGTTCTGGATATTATATCTAAAGCAAAACTATCATCAGGGGAATTTCTAGAGTTACTTCTAAGAAACATCATATCAGTAGTACTATCCTGATGGGGATTTTCTTGTTTATTCTCCTGGATGGACACATGCCTCTCCTTAATTACAAGAGACTTTAGGGGACCAGAATTGACTGATCCTGTCTTTCCAGGAATTGGAATAACAACACAAGCAAGCACAATTAATTCTGTCAAACTAAGAAGGGGCATCCCAACAAGAAATACATTGAGAAGTGCATCTCTTCACTGTGATCCATTGCAGCCACCAGAACTTTGTTAAACAGTGTCTTGAGGATTTTGGGCTACGGCAATTTTAATGTCCTGTTTCATCTCCAGGAACTATTGTTTACAACAACTCACATTCATCTGTGTGTTTCCTCTCTCATGCTCCATACGAACACATGTGAATTATTTAGCATCTTTCGCTCCACAAAGGTCTTACTGCTCATTTCATAGTTTATAAAGCCCTCATTCCAAGTTAGCAGTAGCAGGTTATACAACAATTTTGCTCATGGTATCCTTCCACCTCTTCTCCATAATTCTAAATCCTGTTTACTAATGCATAAATAGATGACATTTCCATTATGAAGTCTTTCTTAATTCTTTCTTTTAAAAAGGTGTGTATTTGAAAAGTTCTTTGCATATAGAAGATGATTTGAAACATGCAACCGATTTAAAAGATAATTGTAAATATGAAGACTGATTGGAAATCACTAATATAACTATCACCTGTCTTAGGAAATAGAATATTGCCAATAGCATATGTGTGCACATCACCCTGTCTCTGCAATAAAGACCAGCAATGACCCAATCTCTGTGACAATTATTCTCTTGCTTTTAATTATAGTTTTAGCACATACGTGTATATTATTAAAAAGTAGCTTAACTTTGCCTGTTTTAAAAATTTATATACTAGAACAATTCAGTACATATAATTTTGTAATCTGCTTCTTTTGTTTAATATTTCATGAGTTGCACTGATAATAATGCATGTATTTCTGGCTTATTTATTTTAATTGTTCTATAGTATCATATTTCATGCATACATCACAATTTTTGTTTTATCCCTTTTGTTTGTTATTACAGACAATGCTTCAATGAAACATACTTATGTGTTTCTCTTGGATAGCTGTACAAGAGAATCACTCAGGAAATCCTGGGAGAGGAAGTTCTGTACCCTGGGACATGTGTACTTTAAAATTTTCTAGATTTGAAAGAACTGATTCTACAGAACTCTTTGCTCTACATCCTCTTCAGCATTTAGCAATGGCAGACTTCAGAATATTTACCAATATGGTCAGTGTGTATGGATATTTAATGGCAAATCCAGCTTGCATTTCCCTGATCATTGGTGAAGATGTGTGCCTAAAACGTCTTCCAGATATCCAACTTGGAACTTAGATAACACATACTGTTTTAGTGTTTTTTTTTTCCTTTCTTTCTGTATACTATTGGACTTACTGATATTATAAACTGTATAATTCATGAGAGCAGAATCCAGGATTTATTCCTCTTTTGGCCATTGCAATTTCTTTCTTCAATTTTTAAAAAATTTTTTGGTACTAGGGATTCACTTAATTACTGAGCCACATGCCTAGCTCTCTTCATATTTAATTTAGAGACAGGATATAGCTAAGTTGCTTAGAGCCTGACTAGGTTGCTGAGGCTGGCTTTGAACTTGCAATCCTCCTGCCTCAGCCTCCAGATCCACTGGGATTACAGGCATGTGCCACCCCATCTGGTGGGCCCTTGCAATTTCTCATGCAATTCTCACCAATGATAAGCTACCTATTATGTTTTGCTATATGAATCAGTGAATGAATCAAAGCAGATATAGGGGTGGAGTTAACAAAACAATTTTAAAATCAGAGAGATTAAGAGTGAAGACATCTTCCTGGAAAATTTATTCAACTTGAACAAACATAGTTTTTGTCCACCACAAAATGGAGATAATACTAATGATAGCCTCTTAGGATTATTGTAAAAATAAAATACGATGGTTCATGTGAGTCGTAAGTACACAGTAAAAGATGTGCATCTGCAATGAATGGCAGCTATTATGATTATTGTAGTAATTACTACTATTTAGATCCTGTTTTAAAGACACAGCCCAGAAGAGTAAAAGGTGTGTTTGTTGCTGTTCTCTCAGTGTTGAAGATCAGGATTGAAATAAATTCTTTGTTGAGATAGACTTAAATGGAAATGGGAAAACTAGTTGACTCACTTTGTAGAAACAGAATGATTTGAGTTACTCCTAACTATTCAAAACTAAGTGAAAAAGGAACAAGCAGGGATAAAAACAAGGAAGAGGAGGAAAAGAAAGAAGAAAGAGAAACAGGAGGAAAAAGAGGAGAAGGAGAAGATGCAAGGAGGAGGAGGAAGAGAAGGTGAAGAAACAGGTCTAAAAGAGGAAGAAATCGGCTAGACTTTTATCATGTTCTTACCACACATACACCTGTGAAAATATTGAGGTTGCCACTATTGTAACCTCCAAATGCAGAGGCTGAAAATGTCACAAACCACCTCATAAATGTGGTCAACTGCCACATTCTAGATTCTAATTGGATATATATATATATATATATATATATACACACACATATATATAAAATATTACAAATGTGTGTGTGTACCTTTAAATACTTTGAAACCTGCAAATATGTTGAAAAAAATTACACATTCAAGCAAATATGTATCACAATTAGGTCAAGCGATGGCAGCCTCAGAAACAGATCTGCATAATTCTAACAGTATTTTGTGGAGAAATGTAAACTAAAGTCTCTACTGCCTTGTTAAGCTTGTGGCAGTAAAACGTAAACCTCAGCAAATGAGCTATGCATTTGCCAGCAACAGAATCATTGCAAACATTCAGAAACAGGCTCACATTTAGGTATCTGGATTTCAGTGTAAACATATATGCTTTAAAATATTCTGCAGCTGTATTTCCAAAATGTTTTCAGAATAGTTGCATTTATAGCAGTGGTCTCATACAATTTACATGTACTTTTCCATAAAAGTGATCTCTTGATGTGCAAATGTAAAAGCAAATTAGAAGCAGAGGTTTACCCAAACAAACCATTTTAAGACTTATGCAAAACTGAGCAGAATTTGTTGAGGAAGATCACTTCTCTGCTTAAAAAGCTTCAAAGGTTATATCATAATGTACAGAATGAAACCCAGATGCATTAACATTAGCAGAAGCTCCTTCCAAGACATTTTCTGCTTTGTCAACAACGTTCCCAGTCATTCTGCATTCACATATTATGCTTTCTTCATAACAAACTAGTTGTGGTTTTGCTGGCCCGATAGTTGATACCACTTCCTTAGTCAAGAAAACCTTTCCCAACTTTCTTTATCTGATGAACTCTTAAATGGTTTTCATGAATACACATGTGTTTCTGTGGAACCTACCTGGAGCATTCAAAGTCAGCTAAGGATGCCCCACACTCTGGAACACACCTCACAGACCTTTATCTTTCTGTTACTGTATTGCATTGAGAGCACTTTTAATATTTACACTAACTTTAATATGTCTACCTGCTCCTGGACTCTTCCCTGAATTTCTTAACCAATCCCTTTGTTTGTGTGATCTGTGAGCCTGACACATAGCAGGCACATTGTAAATTAAATACTTGTTGAATAGAATCTTTCCTAATTTACATGTATGAATCATCTGTACAGAGTAATTCAAAGTTGGGCATTTTCATTATGAATAATGTGGATAGGGCTTAGAGAAGGATAAGTTTAAATAGACCCTGAGAAGACCTAAATTACCAAGACAACTTTCTCACTTGGCTATGTTATTCAAGGAGCGCTGGCTGCTACATACTCAACTTGGGACAGACATTAAGATAGTTAATACCGGGACTCAGGAATCTTCCCTGAACCTCCATATTTCAAGTGTAGCTGTGTGGCTGTTGCGAAATCCTGCCAGGTGGAACGGAAGAGACAGAGAACTGCTATCAACATATCTTCTACCTTTGTTGAAGTTGGCTGACGTCTGCATTTGGTTGAAAGTAATCTGATGAAAGTGTGAGATCAGGAATGCGTGGGTTCGTTATAAAAGTTCAAGGGCAAAAGGAATGAAGCCAAGACCAACAACAAAAACACCGAGAGGTTAGGACATTTAGAAAGCTCAGGAAATTTAAGATCACACTAGAACACTTCCAAGGACACTCAGCTTTACGGATTTAGATTTTCATTTTACAAACCACACTAACAAATGATTCTGTGAGTTACATTGAAAGAATTTTGAGCTGGATGTGACCTTAGTGCCTATCTTCTTTGGTGCTTTAAAATATATTTGGCTGCAAAAGAATCTTTCGTAAATATCTAATATAGAAACAAGACATGGTATCAGAAGTAGGGGAAGAGGGCTAGGGATCTTGTTCTACACTCTTGTCTCTGACCTACTTACTTTTACCCTGAGAACTCAATTCAGAATAGAGTAAGAATAATTGAACTAATAACACAATTTTCAAATATGAAGGAACTGAGGACCCAGAATTGAAGTGATTTGTCTGTAGTCCCAGTGATAGACAAGGCTAAGCCAGAAACCCTTCTGAGTTGCAATGAGTATAAGAAATGTAGGCAACATCTTGGTAATTCCTTTTGCCAATGAAATACCTGAATCTTGGGGCAACTAACCAAGGGCCTTCCCAAGCTCAGATGGCTAATGAATTTCTGGATCAGAACTAGAAGCCAAGTATCTGAAGTTACACTTAATAGACCCACATCATGAATACTTATAGATTTGTAATTGGAATTATGTTACACTGCAGTTCATATCTAATACATCAGTATCAGCTGTAAGTTTTGTTTTCAGCAGGTATACATTATGATCCTCCTTATTTCTACAAAATCAATCTTTCTGGTGTTACAAGTTGGGCATGTGTGTGTTGGAAAGCTCTCTGAGCTATTCAGTTTCACCTTCCTGTTAATAAGACCCAGCACAGAGGTTTAGTGTATTAAGAAGCCATTGCTGCCAGAAAAGATTTTGTCAGGTCATATGAGTCAATATGTATAGATTAACAGTGATCATCTACTATGCTGTTTTGAGATTTTGAAGGTATATGGGCATAGAAATGGAGAGCTGAAGGTCATACACCGTATTTTTACCTTTCTCCCTTTAGTTGATATGCATAGTTACAAAGTCAGTAATTTAATATTTAGTACTGTGTGTTTTCTGGCCAGAATCAATATTAAAAAGTTGGGGCACATTTCCACTCTCAAAGAGAGGGTATTGTCTTTTGCACTGCCAAGTTTCCAGCATCAGACTCTATTTTATAACAAATCCCATAGTACTATTTTTATTTCTTAAATGTTAAGTAAATACTGAATTCATATTGATTAACTGATAGAAAATTATGATCTCAAAAATTTCAAACTATAAAATAATTCTATAAAATTAAAACACTATGGAAGAAGAGAGATTTCTATGACTTTATGTATCAGAATTCACCACTGATGTTAAACTCTGAAACATAGATGACTCCCTGTTATGAACGGCTGTCAATCATGAATACTTATTTTTCACAATTCCCCCACTTAATGATTTATGCTAAAATTCCAACATAGATTTTTGGGAAACATCTGAAAATAGTAAGAACAAGGTGGCCAGGTTGGGACTCAGCTGCAGACTTGAAAGCCTTGGCCTGAGGGCTGGAGGAATCAGAGGCCCCTCTGAGAAGCTCCAGGCCACACTTGCCCTCCTCCAGCGGCAGGCAGCTGGTCTGCCTGGGGCTGACAGCAAAGAGGAAAGGCAACAGGCAGGTTGTTCCCATCTAAGAATCAGAGGGGAAGGTTGGTCTTTAGTTGGCTGCATTTCAGCCTGGAGGTAAAAGGTTTGAAGGATGGCAAACGTAGGAATTCAAAATGATTTCTCTTTCAATAGCTGAAAATCCTGCCAGCTTCCCAGTTTTTTGAATTTTTATAAAACGAAGGATAACAATACTTTTCTAACTTAGCCTGAGTGTCTATAATGAAGCATGAAGTGAAACCTTTTGAGTGTGTGTGTGCGTGCGTGTGCACAAGTGGAGGGAAAATATTGAAAACATTTGTCTGTCACTGAACTATCAGTTTAAGAAACTAGAATTAAGAAAAAAATCAGTGTACTGTATATGCTTTTGGATTATGCTTTTGGTCATGCGTAATTTACCTAGTTTAGTTGATATTTGATCCTCCAACCTACTCAAACCTATTTTTCAGGGATTGCCTGAATGTCAATTTTGCACATTTTACAGTCACTTTCATAAAGTGATAAGAGAAAAAATAATTCTATTTTCCATTTTCTGGAAGCCTGTATTTTTCTACCCTTCTCTTGCAAAAATGTTCAAATCCAAAACTCACACTTCAGAGGTACTGTTTTCGGTTCCAGCTTTATTTTTAAAACTTTACAGATGGAGTTAGTTGCTCATGTGATCCATTTATTTTGTCTACTGCAACATAATTTCTG
This sequence comes from Geosciurus inauris, assembly GCA_004024805.1. Taxonomy (NCBI): domain Eukaryota; kingdom Metazoa; phylum Chordata; class Mammalia; order Rodentia; family Sciuridae; genus Geosciurus; species Geosciurus inauris. The sequence continues at coordinate 202,482 of PVHX01001433.1, forward strand.
TATTACAGATGAGAAATATTTGAGACACCTGATATAAGGCATCCATCATAAGGCATAAGAGTTAAAATTGTTCTTCCTGAGTGGAAATTATTTACTGTGATCCTAATATTCTACTAACACAATTAATACACAATTCTAAAGGTATGAGCACCTTTGCCCTCTCACTTAAAATCCTACTATTCATGCTATTGAACTGTCAATGGATTTCAAGTCTCTAATCTGGTTACTTATCATGTTTACCATTGAGTTTTTAAAAACATATAGATGTATGGATGTCAGATCTTATTCACAGGTTTTTGGCATGAACACACTGTGTTCATAAAATATGTACTGTGATTATAATGCACAAATGACCATTGGTTTATGTAAGATTTTTATCTGATTCATTCGTAGATGAGTCAATAGTTCATAGAACTTTTCAATAATAAAGTGCATTATCTCTAAACTGAGATACTTCATACTTCTTTCTAAAATAAATAAGTCAAGCACCCCTCTAAATCAAACATTTGTAATTTCCCTCTGTCAGATATCAGCATTTGTGCCAATCAACTGCAATATTGATTATGAGAAATTTAAGAATGTAGACTTGTGGATTAATTATCCTCTTTAATTGAAATGCTTTCAAGTGTTTGCAATATGAGAAAACCGTTCAATGAATCACTAAAACATTCTAAATGGGAAATAAATCTACCTTTTCCCTACCCCTAAAATGATGCCTCTAGATATATATTAATGCATCAAGTTACATAAACATGACAAAGTTGTTATAATTATTTTATTATTTATCTCCAGATTCTTCCTTTATGAATATATTATGAATATATTACACGACAGTAATTCTATTTAATGGTATCCTAGCAACAGCATGTCTGATGGAGATTGGTATTTCCGTGGGGATGGAAAGCGTTGAGATGGATAGACTATGTGTGATTTTCATTCTCCAAGGGCTGGGAGGGCTCAGGAAAAAAATGTCATCACCCACCCCGAGTTAGAGTAACTAAGGAGAAGATCTTGATTCTCTCCCTTTTGCCCTTTGGTCCATAATATTGACACATCTGTTATAAGTTCCCTATAGAAAAAGTGAAAAAAAACAATAACAAGCAACTGAATTGTATAAATTTTGTTTTCATTCATTAAAAAAACATGCATATATCTAGATGCAAAAATTCAGAATGTGGAGTTTGATTACCTCTTGGGTCAGCCTCCCACCTGACTCATGATCTGATCGACATAAGACAAATGAAGAATCAGTAACTTTTCTTGAGATTTTGACTTCTGATCCTAAGTCACTGAACTGTGTAGCTGCATGAGTGTCCTCTATTCTTGAGATAATTTGCTAAGACAGGAGGTTGAGTAATTCCTGCATTTATCATTAGTTAGATCATTTCATTGATCTTCATGATGAAATGTGCGATAAGAATATAAAATGTTATTGAAATCATGCATCACTTTTCCTTTTGTGACTTTATTTTGAGCTTATATGTTACATTCCTCTTGATACACCAGTGCAATTTTATTCTCTCACAAAATAAATATAACTTAATATCACCTTTAAAATATAGTGCCCCTGGCAGGAAGGCATCTCTAGAGAAACTTTGTTATTAACATACATATGAAGTATGCAAATGCAAAAAAATTATTCAAAAAAAACTTTATCTAAGGATATAAAAAGCCTTTATAACTATTATCTTCTGAATCTTTAACACAATTTTGGGATGTAGGCACAGAGTCAATATTATTATATTCTTTTTTATTCACTCAGAAGGCCCTTACTATTCTAGTGCTCTGAGAGATTTACTAGTATTAAGCACTATTAATTGATCCTAGGTTTTTTAAAAGCAACTTATACAATTATATGCATGTATATATGCATTTATATTTATGTGCATCAGGCATTTAATATATAACAGCAGTATATGTGACTACATCTCATTTATTCTGTGCATGTGAATTGATATTTGTTGCAGAATTATTTTAGGGGGTTTATTAGGATGCTGCTTTATCATTTAAGTTATCTCTAGACTATCTGGATGGCTCAAAAAGAATGAAATAATCTTTAGTTCAGGTCATTTCAAAAAGAGAAGAAACTCTTAATTTTAGTTTTTGAACTTAATGGAAAGAAAATGTGAACCCATATCACAGGTTAGAACATATGCTGAACCCAGGAGAGGGGCCTCTATGATTGTGGGCATGTTAGCTCTCAAGATGTGTTTTGTAGCAGTCAATAGCCATTTTTTAACTTTCAGTCACTTGAGTTTGTGGTCTTCTTCCCTGCCCCAGAGAGGTCTGGAGGATAGGGACAGAATTCAGGATGTTATCTTAAAGAGATGCAAATGATGTTAATCCCAGAAGCACTACCCTTCTATCCCCCTTACCTGGGAATGCCATGACTGCTTAATGGTTCCCTTTACACAGGCTGGTCCATCAGAAACAGATGGCTTTTCAAAAAGGGTCTGAATGCTTTTTCTTAGAAATTGAAAAAAAGGCAAGAGTATTTATTCCACCATTCTAACATATTAGTGGTGGTTTGAACCAGTAGTCAGGCAAAGAAAAGAATTAAAGTCATACTACAAGTTAGAAAGAAACAAATAAAACCACTTGCAATCAACATAATTGTACATGTAGGGAATCTATGAAGAGGGGCTCTTCCTAGTAGTAATAAGTTTACCAAAGTCACAGAACAAAAAGGTAGGTAACACTTGAAAATTAAATGTACTTCTATATACAAGTAATATACAATGAGGAACCACAATTTAAAACAAAAATATCAGTTATGATAGCATCCAAAGATAAAATACTTGTATATATGCTAACAAAACATGTACAGAATTTGTATGATAAAAACTATAGAACTCTGATAAAAAAATATCAAAGAAGTGCTAAATAGAAATATACCATGTTCATGGATTTGAGTACTCAATATAGTAAACTTCTTAATTATCTTCAAATTGATATCCATATATTTTGATCAAAGTGTCATCAGTTATTTATGTGGATACTCATGAGATGATTATAAAATTTGTATGTAAAGACAAAGGAACTTCAATAGCTATACTAATTTTGAAAGGAAAGAATAAACTGAGAGGGATTATAATAGTCAAATTGAGGCTTAACTATAGAAATATGGTATTTAAAATACTGTGGCCAAGAAACATAAATTAATAATATAGGATACAGGATAAATACTGCAGAAATAGACCTATATGATTATGAATAACTGATTTTTGACAAACATGCAAAAGCAAATCAATGAAGAAAGTTTATACTGTCAAACAAATGGTGTTGGACCATTTCATCATATATATGTAAAAATAAAATAAGCCTAAAACTAAACCTCATACAAAAAAAAAAATAAAATGGCATACATGCATATATATACATATGTATATGTGTGTGTATATATATATACTTTATATATATAAAAAATATATCATGTGTGTATATATATATAGTATATCAGACTATAATAATTCTAGAAGAAAACTCAGGAGAAAATTTTTGTGACCTGGGGACTAGGCAAAAGTTCTCAGGTAAGCAAAAGTACAATCTATTAAACACAGATAAACTGGATCTCATCAATATTTATTTATTTAGCTATTTTTTGGCAGAGAACACCTTTAAAAAATAAAAAGTTTGGGCCAGGCTGTAACTGAGTATTAGAGTGCACACTTAACTGGATTCAATCTCCAGCACTATTAAGAGGAAAAAAAAATACACACTCTTCACTTGGAGAAAATGTTTGTCAATCACACACCTACCAAAAAGGCTTGCATGAAAAATATGTAAGTATATAAAGAATAACAAAATTCAACAAAAAGAAAATTTTAAAAAAACATTGAAAAATAGGCAAATGATTTGAACAATTCAACAGAAAAGACATAAGAATAGCAAATATGTATATAAAAGATTTTTAAAATAATTCACTTTTAGGAAAACACAAATTAAAACCAGGATGAGAGCTGGGCGAGGTGGTGCACACTTGTAATCCCAGCAGCTTGGGAGGCTGAGGCAGGAGGATTGCAAATTCAAAGCCAGCTTTAGTGAAAATAAGGCCCTAAGCAACTCAGTGAGACCCTGTCTCTAAATAAAATACAGAATAGGGTTGGGGATGTATCTCAGTGGTTGAGTGCCCTGAGTTTAATCATCAGTATCAAAGGGGGAAAAAAAAAGCCAGGATGAGCAAATATGGCATTTCCCTTTAGCATGACTTAAAACTAAACAAAAACAACACCACAAAATGTGTTGGAATGAGAACACTCTTCTGGTAAAAATGCAATAATGAAATTCTACTTTGAAAAATAATTTGATCCATTCTAACACATTTTAACAGTTGCATAGCATATGAGCCAGAAATTCAACTCTTAGACATTTACCTTAGGAAAAAAAAAAATTTATGTTCACACAAAAACTGCATTGGAGGCTAGGATTGTAGCTCAGCGGTAGAGTGCTTGCCTCGCATGCATGAGGCCCTGGGTTCGATCCTCAGCACCACATACAAAAGCAATAAAATAAAGACATTGTGTCCATCTACCGCTAAAAAAAAATATTAAAAAAAAAATTGCATAGGAATGTTCACAGCCATTCTACTCATAATTGTCCCAAACTGGAAACAACGCAATGTTCTTCAAAAGGAAAATGAGTAAATAAACCAGTACATTTATAAAAGAGAACATTATTCAGTAAGGAAAAGAAAAAAAGGACTGTTACATTCAACAACTTGGATGGACCTAGAGATATTATACTGAGTGAAAGAAACCAGTCCCAGGCTAACAATCTATGTTTACAGGTGCATGACACCATTGAAGAGGCAAAGCCATAGTGCTGGAGAACATCATTGCCTGCCAAGGGACGGGTTGGAAGGAAGGATGACCGTAAAGCGAAAACCCCGGAAGATTTTTTTGGTCGATGAAATTGGTTTTTATACTGTTAACTATGTTAAAGTTCTAGAATGATACATTAAAAGAAACAAGTGAATCATGTGATCATTTAAAAAAGAAAACAATGAAATCATCAAACTTCCTGCTAGTTGTACTTTTAAAAAGGGCTCTCTCTTTAGATCAGAAATGATGCAACTCCTAGACTAAAATGTAGGGGCAATATTTCAGCATATAGGCACAGACAACAACTTTCTCAATAGGGCCCCTAAAGATCAGGAAATAATGTTAAGATTTAATAAATGGGAAGGCAGCCAATTAGAAAGCTTCTGCACAGCAAAGGAAACAATTCGGAATATGCAAAGAGAACATACAGAATGGGAAAAGAATCTTTGCTAGCTGCTCTTTGGACAGACGACTAATACATAGAATATATAAAGAGCTCAACAAATTTTACAACAAAAAATCTAATAATCCTATTGATAAATGGACAAATGAATTAAACACTTTATTTTATTTGTTCTTTTTAGTTATACAAGATAGTAGAGGGTATTTTGACGTATTATACATACATGGAATATAACTTCCCATTCTTGTGGTTGTACATGATGTGGTCATGTATTCATATATGAACATAGGAAAGTTATGTCCAATTCATTCGACTGTCTTTCCTATTCCCACTCCTTCCCTTCCTTTCAAAAACAGACACTTTTAATGTCTCACAGACAGAACTACCACATGATCCAACTAATTCCTCAGTATTTATCCTGAAAAACTAAAAGTCCTCATAGTATGGTGATACATGCATACCCAAGTAGATAGCAGCACAATTCACAATAGCAGAACTATGGAACCAGCCTAGGTGTCCATCAATGGATGAATGGATAAAGGAAATGTGGCACATATTTATTCTACTTACTCATCCATAAACAGAATAAAATTATGGCATTTGCAGGAAAATGGATGGAAGTAGAAATCATTATGTTAAGTGAAATCAGACAGACAGACTCAGAAGGTTAAGGATTGCATGTTTTCTTTCATATGTGGAAGCTGGAGAGGAAAAGGGAAAAGAAAAGCTGTGTGAGGGGTGGATCCACTAAAAATCAAAGATAAGAAAAGGGACCAAGGAGTGGAGGGCAGGGAGGGAGAGGGGAAGTGCTGGGGAATAATATTTGTCAAATTATATTGTTATGTTGTGCATTGTATGCATGTACATGTAACAACAAAGCCCATTGGTTTATACAACTATAGTGCACCATTAAAAATTGGGGAAATAAAAGTCTCTCTTATGGTATTTCACAAAATATGTAAACATCCTTCTAACATAAAAACAGACAAAATTCAAACAACAAAATGACAATAAAAGGTAAAACAGCAAAAGCAACAAGGCATTCTTGAGCTA
>PVHX01001434.1:0-34639 GCA_004024805.1 Geosciurus inauris
TTTTTCTCCATTTAGGATGATATTGGCCTTGGGCTTAGAATAAATGGCTTTAACGATGTTGAGGAATGTTCCTACTATCCCTAGTTTCTCTAGTGTTTTGAACATGAAGGGGTGCTGTATTTTGTCGAATGCTTTCTCTGCATCAATTGATAGAATCATGTGATTTTTATTTTTAAGTCTGTTGATGTGATGGATTACACACACTTTCTATTAATAGTGTTGATCTTTGAAGAAAATATAATAATTTAAGCCAACATACTCAAGAGGGTGTCAGTTAGAAGGAGAGATAATTGACATTTCACCAGATCTTCAGCAACAAATATTTGAAGGCAAAACATAGTAGAATAAGGATTTTTAATATGGACAAAATTTATGAATATGATAAAGTTAAGTTTATGTTTTTTTACCATTAAACTTCTGAGAAATCCACTCAGTAATTATTTTTAAAAATCCTCAAGTGACTAAAGTGACACCATAATAAGGATTGAAAAAATATTCTAAAAATTAATGAAAAGATAATACTAGAAATTAACCACATTGTATATCATGATGAATTAATAAATCAAGAAAAAGCATTATCAATGTCCACAATTATAATAAAGTGAGAGATAGACAGACATTGCATGACTTCTGTTAGAAATACATAGCACTATTTCTAAAGAATTCTTGCCCCACAATATTGAAATTGAATGTAATAAATTCTGTTCACCTAACTCCAATTTACAGAAAAGTCAGGGGATAGAAGCACATGGTGAACACCACCACTGGGATGCTATCAAAAACCCATACTATGATAAACTCTATCAAGGAAAAAATCAAAAGAAACACTGGCTGCATATATATTGATATTAAGAAATTATTCATTTGCTAAGTTTGCTTTTGGTGAATTAGTAGATTTTATGATTTCCTACATTTTGTGATGCTTATTAATATGTACCATTGACATGGCATGATATCTGGATTTTCATTATAATAATTTTGTCATATGTGGCTGTGGAGAGAGAACCATTTGATTATGACTTAAACATGAGTAAAAGAAATATGTGATCTCATTACACTAGGCTATACCAAAAATAATTTTAAAAATCAGTGGAAATTAAATTAAACCACAAAACCATCTCCAGTGTTTTGAAAATCATAAGTCAGTCTCCAATTGTTGTTTCTAAATTGGATAGCTTAAGGTCACAAATACAGAAAATTTTAAAAATTAAATAAAAAGATGGAGGAGGTGCTACTCTGATATTATTCTTAATTTGGTTTTCTGAAGCAACAGAATGGAATTTTACTATGTCCTTCCCAGCTTGACCTCTTAAAAATATTTTTAAAATATTAATATTGAACATTTAAATATTTTAAAAGCAAATATCACCCCATTCTCCGTACCAATCCTCTGCAATTTCTTCATTTGCTTTTGTAGTTTATTTTCTCTGAAGGCAATTCACTTTGATAATTCCTTTTTAAAAATAATTTGCTTATATTGAAACAAATTCTTCCATTTTAAAGTCAAAATGCAGTTGGAACGTTATTTTATTTGATCTATATATAACATTTTAATAATTTCTAGAGTGTTTTTTTTCCTTATTGGTTGTTTTAGACTACTCAAGATTAGAAAGATTGGTTGTTTTAGACTACTCAAGATTCAGTTTCCTCTCCTTAGTTGTTGAATATGAAGAAATCAGAAGCATACAGAGATTTCATAATCAAGCAGCCACCATCTACATTTCTGAAATATTTAGTGTTTACTTAATGTGACATTTTAAAAGTCAATAAGTGTTAATTGCAAAAATAGGGATGAAGCTTAACAGAGCATATACTCTACACTGAGATCTTTATAAAAACTAATCACACAGCTCTACAATTTACCATGTGTATTTTCTACTTTCTCAGAATGTAAAATATATTTGATATTATTTTTGAACAACAAAAAACTTTTATTTCCAATTAATGGTGAGAGTATGATAACCAAACTCAGAAAATAAAAACAAAAGATAAGAAGTAAAAAATGAAGCTCTTTTCTTCTTTCTCCCTGTTATAACTTAGTCTGGCTGCTAATTCAGGTTTTCCCCACCTGTTCAATACTATCACTCATTTAAAGTCCTGTTTTGATTGTCATTCTGTGAAAATCTTCTTTTAGAGTTCATTCGGTACCCCATAATTTTCCACATGGCTCATACACTATTAAATTAAACTTTACTGGTTTCTATCACACACAGACACACACGTTTGAATCTCACATGAGAACATGAGTCCTTTGAAGCAAGATCTCCTTGTAACAGCTACCTGGCATAGTATATATATCAGAATTCAAGGACCCAAATTTCTGGCCCATCAAATGTTTCATCTTTCTTCCTCATATATGTCCTTTTGGAGAATCAAACTCATCTACTCAACAAAACCTAATTATACCTTATGTGTGTATTCCCATCTCTACAGCTTAGTCCTAATAACCTTTGTATTCAGAAAATCTTTACTGTTCTCTTTCTACTTGTGCAAGTCTGATCCATGAGCTTTTATTCTGTTAGAAATTTTCACTTTATTGCATAGAATTCACTATTGTTAAATTTATTATTTGCATAGAAACCAATTGGATGCTTGCTGTTACCTCTAGTGCTAGTCAAACTGTCATGAAATTACTTCTCACCCCCAAAATGTGAAGATCACTTTATTGATTTGTTATATTCCTCACATGCCTAATATTGAAGAATACATGATAACATACAATTTATAATTGATGAATTCACTTTCTTTAACATCAAGTATTTCATCCAATAGTGACAGGATGTATATTTCCACTTAGGACTGAAGACACTGTACAAAGGTCAATGTCAAGAACACAAAAAATTGTGTGTGTTGGGGGAGTAACAAATCTGAAACAAACTCAAAGAAATAATGGAGATAGGAAAAAAATAATGTAATATATTTCTTTTTTTCCCCCCAATGGCACAGAAAAGTACACAACTTGACTGAGAATAATGGCCTACTTTGGAGGAGAAATAAAAAATTATAACTAGAAAGTAGATGAAAAATAAACCCTATCTGTACAATAGTAGGAAAAAATTGATTTAACCCCCCCAAAATAGGAATCAACTAAACATTCTGAAAACGATTGTTAAAAAATCTGTCTTTGATTCCTTTCTCCTTTAAAAACATTTACTTAGCATTTATTGTTAGCATGCACTGCTCTATCATGGTAGACTTTCAAAGATATTAAATCATGGTTTTTGTCTTTAGAGGGACTTGCCATTTTCCAGTGATGTTCCCGTACCCCCTCTGTCACTCATGTCCTGTCAACTCTTGGATTACACACGTTGTCTCTCAGATTTACACATTCTTCTTTAGTGAAATGATAGGGTTGGACTAGATGAGCATTTCCCCCCTAACCCTCCACAATTGGATGAAACAAATAGCCCAGTCATTTTCCTTCTGAAAATGTTTCTGCCCCACCCCACCCCCAAACATTTATTTGCTGTCATACACAAAGCTTTTAATACAAAACTGAGTGTGCTAATAGGATGGGATTTTGACATTTACCACACCTACTGCCAAGGGAGAAGGAAGCCTCTGGGAAGGCTAATTGTGGGATCTGTCATGCTGCAGGCCTGGTCGAATGAAAAATTAGATGATGCCCAGTGGGAGTTGTGGAAACCTGTGGGTGAAACTTTTAGGAGATGCAAGTGTTTTGGTAGCTGCCTAATGCAACCTGGTAGTTATCGCAGTAGCAGGGGTAAAGCTTGGGAGGGAAAGTCTTGTTGGAAAGAGAAGCGTACCTGTGGAAAAGTAGTTGTGTATACACCTGCATCATGTGAAAGGAAAAGAAAGTCCTGTTGGGGAGGCAGGATGCACCTGTGAGGCTTCACATTACAGCCTTGAGTTTATCCCTCTGCAGTACAATACACAAAAGATTTCTTTCGTATCTATGCAAACTACTGTCATGTCTCATTTCTATTGGTTCCGCTAATATTTTCAGGTTTAACTCACACAATAACTATACCTACAAGATGCAGTAGTCAGGCTCAGGTGTGCCAACATATCTGGATGAAAAATTATTTTCCACAACTCTCATTTGTTCATGGATATCCACTTCTTTCCTCCCCACTCTTCTTTCTAACCTATAAAAATCTTATCATTACATAGAAATGCAGTCCACATCCCATTTTCCATGTTGGTATTCTCTTTTCTGTCATGAGACTAAGTATATCAGATATAATTTCTGGAGAATAAGATGCAACTGGATCATTGCTTTTGCCTTTTTCTTTGTTTTAGTTATTAGCTAATACTTGACATCTAATGTTACTCTCGAGTTTTAACTTGACATTCTGTCTAGCCAATAAGTGTCTTGAGGGCAGGCAGAAGGTCTTTTCTTATTTTTTTTTTCTACTATAGGAACTTGTACTCTCCAGAACACATATTAGATATTTAAGTGATACTTTTCAAGAGAGTGTTGGCTTGATTTCCTCAGTTAAAAAATTGAGAGCGTACTACTCTAGGGAGTTTTATGTTTGATTGACTGCCAGAAAATGGACTGGACAGATTTTAATGATGTCAAGTCATTGATAAAGGTTTACAAGGGTCTGGGTTAACCTTTTTCATTCTTTTAAAAGGGCAGATTACCTCACAGGCCACGGTGCAAATGTCAATGACTCACTACAGGGAATTGGGTCCAGCTGGTGCATGGCTTAATCATTAGCTCTGGAGAGTGCTAATGAAATATTGATTCCAATATAACACTCTTTTGGAAAGTGTGTAAGTTAATATCTGCCCCCTAATACATGTGGGTATATTAAGATCACTGGGCTGTGAAATGTGCAGAGATGAAAGTTCCTGACTCCCTTCAGCCACATGAAAACCACTGATTCCATGTGGTTTGATTCACCACTAAAGAACAGTTTTCTGTGAATGATGCATTTTACCACATCAAGACGCCAAACAAAGTAGAATGTATGGAATGCTACAGGTGACACCAGTAGTTGTGGATCAAACCGATATCTGATTCAGCCTAGAATGTTACTCAGAGAGGCACATGCTGTGCAGGAGAGAAGAAATAACAAATTCAGTGGACTAAGTAGCATTAATATGATCCAGTAATCAGGGTTCAAGAATTATTCTGACTAGCAGAGAACTTGAGAGTTAGTATTCATAGAAGAGTCTCTGAAATTAAAAATTGATAGGTATCCAAATAAATTCTGATGATGTTTTATCATCAGAAAACTATAAGCCAGGAAAATTGTTTCAGAATTCACTTAAGAATATTATATTGGCCCCTCCCATAGGATAGTATGACCTAGATACTAAGGATAATTGCAAAATTTTAACATAAACTAAGTACCATCCTCTATCAGGACATTGTCACCAATGAATTTCATTCTCAAGTCAGAACAATCCTCCAAGCAGAAAACAAACAAGCAAAAATCTTGGACATTGAACAACAAACTCATTCCAATGACTAATAAATGAAAAATCAAGTTAGGCTCAGTGGCACAAAACTTATGCCCAGTGATTCAGGAGGCTAAGGAAAGAGGATCTGAAGTTTAAGGTCAGGCTCAGCAACTTTGTGAGACCCTGTCTCAAAATAAAAATAAAAAGGACTGGGAATGTGACTCAGTGATAAAGTGCCTCTGGATTCAATCCCCACTAACCTAGCCCCCTGAAAAAAAGAAGACAATCTAATGATGTCTTTGAGTGTCCTTAGTCCTATTATTTGCCTTTTCATGAGTGCCCAGCAAAGTACAACTTATCTAGATGTGTTATTATCCTGGAGGTTTTTTTGTTTCTTTATTTTTTTTCCCTTTTGACTGTTTTACCACATAGGTAATGCATGAATGTGCAAATGTGCAAATATACATGCTATTCTTTCTTTTTCTACTACTGTATTTTCAGTATTGAAAGAGGTAAAATTACTAACTAATGTTCTCCAATCTAGGAAAGTGTGAAGTTATAATTCACAAGTTCTCCTATACAATACCCCAGAAAATTTTCTTGGAATGCAAATACATGGCAAATAAACAGTTTGGCTAAATTATGTTTGGAATAAACTTTAATATGCATTGTTGAAGAGCATGTGGCTTCTCAAACCTTCAACCAAATATAGCAATGGCAGAGGAAGAGAGGAACAAGACCCTAAAGTGGGATAAGGTATGTACTTAGAAAAATTTTGCCCCTAGTATGACAATTCTGAAGTATTATGCTTTATCTGAAATGTTTAGGTAAAACTTTCATGCAATTCCACTATATATCATTAAATTAAACTGAGTCTAGGGAGATAATTTGTGATAATCTGCAGCAGTTTGTACCTCCAGAATATTATTGTTGGATGACTAAATTTGAGAAGCATAGCTGAAGTGTTTACCAGACTTTGGATCCAAATAGCTTACTTTGCAAAGAATCCACTTAGGAAATGAGTTGTCTTGAGTAAGTTTATTACTCACTTTAGTTTTGAGTTTCATGCTTTCTAAAGTTCAGATAATACCTAGTCCGTAGATTTGTTAAGAGTATTAAATGGGATGCTAAATGCAAAGCAATTGTACAGTGCTTAGAATATAACTGATGTTTGATGATTGGTACATATCATTAATGACATTTGTAGTTATTTATCCCCTTAGGGTATGATCTCCAATAGGTAGGCATTCATGTCCATTAAGGACCACTTTCAGATGATATGCTTTTGAACACAAATAACCACAGGGTTGCTCTAGGCAGCTTCCAAAATGTTTGATGCACTGACTATATTCCTTGCAATCTGATACCCATCATGTAAGTCTTTTATATGAATAAGCCTACTGGTTATGTTCTTAAATGTTTGGCATATTGAAGTAATATGGTAAGGCCACCTACCTCATCATAAGGAATGAATTTTCCTTTGCAGAAAATGGATGTCCCTAGTGTAAATCATCCAGGGGGAGGGGGAGAATGGTACTTAAAAATAGAAATAAAAATTATGAAAATGGGACTTTGATAGATAAAGGGAAACTTTAGTATATCAGTTTAATGGTTCTTTTTTATTATTTGAAGGGTTAAAACAGGCTTGAGGAATCTAGTGGTAAGGTCAGATGTCAATCATATAAAAAGTGGGCCCATGGAAGGACAATGGCTTCCAGCCAGATTATTTTCAGTTAACATACCAATTACTTCTAGATATAGCTCTCTTTAATATATTTTCTATTCAATTTCCCATTCATGTTCATATATGGAGGATTAAGAGGGGCTGTGCTTGGATTACATAGGAACTGTGGTCCCAAATCCATCAAAGTGGTAACAGTTAACCAGGAAAAGATTCCTAGGGAAAAGGGAAATCTCATGGAATAGTGCTCCCTGGATGGCTCTTTCTGACATACTGATATTAATAGTTTGTTTTCTCAAAAAACTCACCTATAATCTCCCAACCTTCAAGTTTCCAGAGTTACTTCATCCACTTTAATGCTTTCTTATTAGAACATGGGTTTGTAAGAGCTACCGAGCTCAATTTTTGAAGGTAAAAACTTTCCTAACTCAGAAGCTCTTAAGATATGGTCCATGTGACTCAGAGTCTTAAAGTGGGAAAAACATAATTAGCACTTTTCAGCTTCAAAGAAGATTATAAACACTGGCTAATTAAACTTCCCAACACCTCCCTGGTACGGATGTAGTTATTTCCTCTTTCTGGACAGGTTAAGATATCTATTCAAGGCAGGAGTATACAGCTGCTTCTCTCCTGCAGGGTAGCAATGAAATCTCTCTCCACTCAGCAGGGGTCTAGACTCAAAGTTAAGTTTAATCAAACATTTAATCAGCATCATTTCACTGAAAAAATAGGTGCCTTACTTTGTGCTCTGTGGTTGCAGGGGAAAAAAAGTGTCAGTATCTCAGTATCTCCTGTCTTTAGAGAGTTTAACATGAAGTTTAGAAAACAAGACATAGAAACCTTATACTAAAAATAATGCAAATGAGAACATAATAAGGTGTGAAATGTGCCTTTTCCATATCATCTTTCTGTTCTCCATTCTGTACTATGCTATCAACAAGATCTTTCTGAAATGCAAATCAATTTACATCATTCTTCTGTATGTAGTCATTCCTTGGCTTTGTATGAGTGGAAAAATATATTTCAAACACTTTTGGTAAAATTTACTATGTGTTGTGAACTTGGTCACCACCTATCTGTCTGACTCATGTCCTTCTATGCTCACTTTTCATGGTGAGCCAGAGTCTGAGAAAATTCCTAATCTAATGTGTGCCGTGTTTATATATGTATATATCCCCATGTCTATACTATCATGTCTTTTTTGCCTGGAATATTTTCTACTCCTGACTCTCCTGAAACCCCTGCTTTCTTTAAGAATCTGCTCAAGGGTCCCTTGTTCCCTATCTACTTTCCGCTCCTGTCCCCTCTGAGACACCATAGCACCATAGCATAAAAATACAGCAAAATATTTATTCATTTCTATATTCTACTGTGATTATACTTATTTCATTTATATATTATATTTATTCATTTCTATATTACATTTATATATTATATTTATTCATTTCTATATTCTACTGTGATTATATTTATTTCATTTCTATATTCTACTGTGATTATATGTCTCTCTCTAATTAGACTATAAATAAAATCATAAGGGGCAGCAATATTTTCATATCCCAAGAGTTTGGCATGATTCCTGGAAAATTACAATCATTGTCAAAGAACTAAATCGGGGTTCATACTCACTTCCTGACACCCTACCAACCCTTCTCACACTATGCTCTGGTTGTAGTTACCGTTCTATCATCCTTGGTCTTTGAACATGTTGTTCTTTTATATGTGGATAACTTTTCTTCACCTGCATGCTACCTGGTCAATACCTACTCACAGATCAGGACTCAGTCACTGAAATCATGTGACACGTCACTCTGAACAGTGCTGTCTGACTAGATTAGACACACATCTTGCATATGCTTTCATAAAAACAGTGCACACCCATATCATGGCATTTTTTTACTCTTTCTTCATTTCATTATCTGAGCCACTGTATAGCAAGCTTAATGACATGAGTCATTGGTCTTACTGATTTTAGGGTGCTCACAAATTAGTTTATGATGGATCATTTACATTTGTTGAAAAAAAAACTAGTGGAGAAAATGAATAGCAGATTCAAATTGGCTTAAAAAAATCTAAGAACATTTCAAGGAGGAGAAGTGTATTGAATTAGCATTTGAGCCATGGAAAGTGCGTGGAATACAGAGGAAAGAGGTGATTCCATGGGGAATAAACAGCAGTGGAGACAAATGTGATAGTGAGCCTAGTTGCTTAGGAGCCCTTGAGGAAACAAGTTTATCTCTGGAAGTGGACATCTTTTTGCCCTTTGTTAGGGTCTCAATATCTTTCTGATCAAGGTTTTATTTGATCTTTTGCATTCATTTGCATATAAGTTGAGCAAGTGAGCATGGAAGAATGGAAGGAGATCTCAAGTGCCAGGCCAGGCAGAGGCCTCCAGTATCTCCATGCATTTCACAGCCTGATCACATAGAAAGATCTCACCTTAAGGGAGGCTGAGTAACACAGTACACCTGTGCTGTTTGCAGATGAAATCATTAGGGAATAAGGAATTTTAAGAATTGCCTCTGCACCACACCCAAATGTCTTTTGTAAAATGGAATAGGAAAGGATTATCATTTTCCAATGGGATCATGGCAATTTGAAAGAGTACTCAAGGAAAACTAATATAGTGACAAGGATCTGGAGAAAAGCTGAAAGGATGGAGAAAACCTCTATATGGGCAAATCATATAGAGTTTCTGCAAATTTAATAAGAAGTATCACAGCATTTGTACACATACAGAAAGAATGTATAGGAAACAGAAGAAAATGCCAGGACATGTGCAGTAGGCCTGTGTTTGATGAATCAGTTCTGTCCTGTGCCTTAGTCATTTAGGGAATGATAAACAGGTTCAATTAAAACACCAAAAGTATACCTGGAACACCAGGAACTGCATGTAGAGTTACGTGGGGCCAATATCTGAACGTTCTGAGGAGTTTGATTTTTAAAAAATCTAATTTAATACCAATGTGTATATGCAAATTATATATACATTTATGTAAATATAGATTATACAAAAATATGCATATATAAATATATATTTTTATAATGCATAGAAATTTATTTTCAAAATTGTTCCATGGTAGTGGTTGTGCAAGTGTTGCATATGCCATATCACCAATGAGAGAGTTCAATGCTTTGCCCTCCCTAATCCTTATGATTGCTTAATGAGGCGTTATGACACTAAGCTTCATCACTTGTCACCTCTTCATTTTTAATAATTTATTTTTCAGGATAAGAACTTTGATCTCCTGATGCCCAGCTCAATGCATGTCTTAACCAGGTACAATTTAGAGTAGCAGAGACCTGTATCTGCACGCTGGTTTCCTTTCTAGTAACTGCAACATGGAGGAAGGCAGATCAGATTTTGTGCTTCTTCAGTTTCCTCATTTGTGGAATGTCTTGTTTCATCTGTAAAATCCCTGGTTCTTCCTCTGTAAAAAATAATAGTGTGTGCATCATAGGGTTGGTGTAATGATCAAAGGAAACCAAACCAATAAAGTCCTCCTTGGAATAATAGTAAGCATAAACTATATCATAGCAAGTTAAAATATTAAGACGATCATGAATGACAGCTGTATGAATTTATAAAGATTAACAAAAATGCCTTTGAAATTAATTTTTGTTTCATGTGGAACTTGGCTCGGGCATAGCCTCTTCTTTGGGTTTTGCAGGACTTCCTAGTTATTCTACTCCATGGTGTCAAAGTGTAGTTTGCAGACTGGCGGCAACAGAAGCTGAGAGTAGTAGAAATCCAAATTCTCCAGCCCTCAGTGAATCAGAAACTCTGGGCATGGGGCCCAGTGATCTGTATTTTAACAAGTCCTCCAGGAGATCCTGAGGCACTCTAAAGTTTGAAAACCAGTGCTCCATTGAAAGGAGAACTAGGAGGATTATTCTTATAGTTTCTAATCTTTATGATTTCCGACACCTTGGAAACCTAAAAGAGCCTATCTCCCTTGGGCCCTATCTTGGCCAGGACATCTTATGGATCAGGAAGCTTCCAGATAACTTAAATGTAGGCCTGTTCAAAACAAAAATATGAATGACAGTGGAGGTTCTTGCTGCTTTGAAAATGACAGGTAAGGGAGATGCCACAGAATTGAGGATTGGAAAGCTATGCCTTTGTCTCATTTGTTTCATTAAACCACGTGAAGAAAGAGGATGGAGAGCCTGGCAGTTTCAAATATCAGAAAGATGATGGCCCATGTGGATGCTCACATTTTTTTTTCCTGTTTTTTTTGTTTGTTTGTTTGTTTATTTTATTTTCCTTAGCAATTAAAGAAGTCAGTGCTTTACTTCTTTGAAACAGTCTCTTAATCCTTTCTCAAGTTTACAGTGACTTCGGAGACTCTGGAGTAGTAGTAGGGTCTGGGAATCAAAAGAAGGAGTTGAACAAACCTTGGTACTTTCATGGGACATGACTTCAGAAATTTCTTTCTTTCCAAAAAGTAAGAAAGAAACTTCTGCAGTTTAAATGAGTGTTCATTTTCTCCCCATAGAAGCGCAAATAATCCTATGCATAAAGCATATGTTTTCTATTAGCGTGATTTAGAGCTTACTCCTTGAGGAACATTAAAACTGGCATCCTTGTGTTACGGAGCATTTTGACTTCTTATTGAGGCAGATTACATTTCAAAGGTCATCAGATTAGCTGAATGAACCTGGACCTGTTTGAGCTACCTGGAATAACATAAACTAATCCCAGATATATTACCTTGATCCCCAAATCTCTCCTGTGATTAAAAAGAAGAAGAAAAAAGAAATAGAGTAAGAGGTGAATCCCAGAATTAGCTGCATTAGAATGATTTGGGGACCAGGTTCCAAGATATTAATGATAAATTAGCTACTCATTAAAGAAAGAGTCATTAAGTCCTTAAGGGAGTTAAACACCGAGAAGTACAAGCTAAAGAAATTGTAAATAGCTGTGGTCTTTTGCCCCAAATATCTGTGTAGTCTTTTGGGAACTGAGCTAGACCACACTAAGACACAAGACTCTTGCCTTCAAGTACCATAGCTGCCTATTTTCTCTCTCTTAGGCTCAGTGTTTGTTACACTTAATTGTAAATCTGATTTTCTGGCTGCAGAGGAGATGGGGAGTGCCTTGTGAAATACATTTTCCATGACTTCAAGCTCAGAAAAACCAATTCAGAAGATGTGAGATTGGTTTCAAGAACATGCAATTTAACTAGTGCCTTAGGGTTCTCTGAGGTAGATGGTTAGTGGATTAGACTATAGCCCACTAGATTTTAGCACTACAGTGGTATTGAAAGAAAAACAAAAGACAGAGCACACTGAATAGAAAAATCATGGGAAATAACAATTTTACTAATGCCAGAGCAAATCATACCTAATCTTAGGCAGAGGGCAATCCTGTGAGCTTGACTAGTCCATCTGGATGTTCTCATTCTTCTCCCTTCACCTACTGTTCTTGAACCTGACAAATCTGAGTGAAGGGTTCTTGAGCTCCACCTTGTGGTCAGAGGAAGACACTATTAATATTATGTTTATTTTGCCCAAGGCCAACTATTTAAAAAAAATGCCTT
Organism: Geosciurus inauris; assembly: GCA_004024805.1. Taxonomy (NCBI): domain Eukaryota; kingdom Metazoa; phylum Chordata; class Mammalia; order Rodentia; family Sciuridae; genus Geosciurus; species Geosciurus inauris. Next base: position 12,601 of record PVHX01001434.1, read on the forward strand.
TTGCTATCACAGCGAACACATATGAAAGCTTTGTTTTAACACTTTTTTTCCTGTGGTTTGTGTTTCCTATGGCTGCATATTCTACTTCAAGAAGTATAAATTCAATTAAAATGAAATTCCCTAATCCAAACTAAAAAGATCTTTTCAGATTAAACAGGACCGAAGCCCTGAACTTTGCTTTGGTGATCTATTTTATTTTATTTGCAGTGAAATAAATTATTTATTTCTGATGTTTATGGAACCCTTTCTGATTAGAGGATGTGGATACAATAAAGGAGCATATACTGGATGTCAGAATCAGATGGTTAGGTTTTGGTTTCCACCATTAATTTGGTAGATAGAGTTGCAAAGTTAGTTAATTTTTTGGTTATATCAATTTTGATATCCTATTGAAGAATTAAAAATTATGCCAGTTTCTTTGTATTTCTTTTGGCATCACATATATATATATACATATATTATATATTATATATACATATATATTCATATATACATATATAGACACACACATAGATACAAACTATAAAGAACTATGCAACATATTTTTATTGTCAAGAAACATCAGATTCTCTAGCCAAGATTTTTGATTTACTTGTATTTTCTCTTTGTGTACGTTCTATTCTCCAACCTTTCTGGAGAAAGATTAGATTGTTCACTGACTTCAAACTTGCCTAGGTGAGTTTTTCTTCCTGTTGCACTGAATTCTCTTATTTATAGGATAGATTCAGTTTACATTAAATAGCCTCTACTTTTGCCATTTTCTGATATTATTATTTTTAAACTAATGTAGGTCCAAGTCAAAGGCCTCACTACCAAAGTACATTTAAGAAGCAGAATTTTCTTTCCAATTAAATTTTTTTTGTCTCCAATCACATTTATTCTTTGACTTAACAATTTTTTATTTAGTACCATAGGAGCAGGACTTTGTTGTATGTAGCACTAGAGTTCTGTGAATAAAGCAACACATGTGTCCTTACAAAGTTAATAATAAAATGGAATACCAATGACATAAACCAATGTGGATTCTAGATGCGGGAGTGGTAAACCATGATGCTTCCATGCACGGTACTCCTAGGCAAAGGGAAGGGCACCCACAGCTATCAAAACCAAAGAAAGACTCTTGGGTGAGATTTAAATTGAATCTGGAACTGAACCTTGATACTAAAGAAAGGAGGAGAAAAAAATGTTATTAACACATAGCTGGGCGCAGTGGCGCAAGCCTGTAATCCCAGCACTTAGGGAGGCTGAGACAGGAGAATCGCGAGTTTAAAGCCACTCTCAGCAATGGCAAGGCACTAAACAACTCAGTGAGACCCTGTCTCTACATAAAACACAAAATAGGGCTGGGATGTGGCTCAGTGGTCAAGTGCCCCTGAGTTCAATCTCCAGTACCCCCCCCAAAATGTTATTAACACAGTATAAGACTATCCAAAGGAATGTCCTCCTGAAATAGCCAGTCGTGTTTCAAGAATTTTACATCATTTAGTATGACTAATAAAAGGGTGCAAGCTGAGAAGAAGAAAGCTAGGAAACCAGGAAAAAAAAATCATGGAAGACATGGCAATTCTGTGCCATGTTAGTTTGTTGTCCATACTGGAGAAAATAGATAATATCGAAGGGTTTTCCATGATACAGAACTTGTATTTAATAATGTTTTGGAATTAGAAAATTACCTCTCTATTTAGTTCTTTTAGTTTTTAGTTATTTTTATGGTGCTAATAATATTCAGGAATACATATTCTAATGTTTTGCATATGAGATTAGAAGAACATAATAGAGTTCATCTATTCAAACGTTCTTATTTAAGGGTAGAGTACTATTTTGGTGGTGTGTTAGAGAGCTGAAATTCACATATGAAAATTTTGCATGTGATTTCTGAGGGTTCAAGGATCAGCCAGAAAGAAGGTTTTAATTTTCCCTAGCAATAAGTAACCAATATAAAACAATCTTTTTTTTTTTTTTATCCAAGCATGTCCACACAAAGAGAGATACACAAGCATAGCTGACCTTATCATCACACATTTGACCTGGATTCTGTCAAAACATTTCTATGTTATACTTGAGTCTCACTGTAAAACATTTCTTAGTTGAACTAAATAGACACAGGTTTTCTTCTTTCTCTCTTCACTCATGCTTCAAGTTGGCCCATTTTATTAACATAGCTGAAGTTTATCTTCAGGCTTAAAAAAATGTGAACTTTTCCAAATGTGTGCAGATATTCTATTTTTTTTCAGAAGTAAGTCCATCTCTTTCCAACAGATCCTTGCTAGTCACTGTGTTTTCACCCTTAAATCAATTTAGCCTTAAGCTCAATTTTCCTCATTTGAATGCTCATCTTGATAAACTCCTTAGGGCTTGATCCCTAGAGAATTTTGTTAAACCTAATTTTATTAAAACTTAGGAAATGAAAACCTTGTTTGCATAATTATCTACATTAAATATTTCTACCTGTTTCTTCAGAGACTTCATTGGTAATCTCCCCATGTTTTTTTTTTTTTTTTTTTTTAAGTCTGCCATAGTTTTCTTTTTCAGGATTTCCAACTTGCCATTCAAACCAGGAAAATCTGCAAAGAGAAAATGTGACATATTTTAAAAATGGAAATCAACCAAAATTCTACCTGTAATGCTTTGTGTGGAACAGATAACTATACTTGCTATTTTTATCGTAGTTTAAAAATCTAGCTACTATTTTTTTTTCTATAAAGGTGGACTGATACCTGCTTTCTTATATCATACACATACACACATCTGTGAATCATCAAGAAAGTGGTTTTATTTTGAAAATGCTTTAAAAGTTACAAAATATTATACATATACATACTTCTATATGCATGTTGTCTTTCATATACTAAGAAGTTTTGTCAGCAGGGATTATGTTATAGCCTTTTGTGTAAGTCATTTTATGAACAGGCACTGACCTCAAAGCTGCCATGTGCCTATTGCTATTCTAACTCTTTTGAGAGAATCTTAGTCTTTGCTAAAAATGAGAGAGTTGACTTGCAGCTCAATTTCTGCTGTGGCTAATTTAAAAGGAAGATCCAGAAACTGACCAATGCAGATGGTGGATGTTTATTGAAGGGTAGATATTTCTAGTTCAATGGAAACTAGATCTGCTTGATCTAGTGAGGTCCTTTCATGGTAAGTTCATTCAAGGCACAGAGATATGAGCTTGTCTGGAAACCATGTGGGGGAAACCATGTGGGAAGATACTCCAAAGGTTTTTGTTTGTTTGTTTGTTTTTATGACAATGTCAGATAATTTCCTACTTCGTGTAGAAGAAGTTGAAATGGAGGTATATAGGTTTAGTAGTATTGGCTCTCTAAAAACTTTAAAATAATACTGTCCCCTTTATAAACATTGTAAGTAGATTACAAAGCAATAAGAGTAGAAATATTCAAGTCACCAAAAGCAGTGACAGTGGAAGTGGAGTGATGCAAACACTAAAGAAACAATGCTTAGAGTAGCCAGGGATAAAAGTACAATAAAAGGGAAGTGAAAGAAGTAATATTTAACAGTGTCCAGGGCAAACAAGTGTCTTGTTCTCTTAACAGGTGCTCCTTTTAGTACCTAGATATCAGAATCTGATGTCATTAACTATGTGAGTCATGTGTAATCTGTCTTTGCCTGATCTCACCAGCCGGTGACTACAAATGTGATCACATCCCTGGCATCAGATACTTCCAGAAACCCACCACAGTTCTCTCATGTGCTCACAGACAAGGCTGTCAACTGCCTCTCAGTCTGTATCCTCAAGGCCTCACCACCATTGCTGGACAGTCTGCTATGCTACCGAGAACCATGTGGCTTCCACAGAACTAAGTGGACCATTGTGACTTCTGCTGTGTTTTAACATGCTCACTGGTTGCCAACTTTCTGCTTGGAGCTCTGTAGATATTGCTAAGCAACATAAATTCTGCTGGTCACTGTCACATCTCTGGATACAACTGTCTTAGCACAGACAGTGTTTTCTTCCTAAGAGTTGCTGCCAAGTTCTCAGATCCCAGTAGGTCACTGGAGCAACCCTCACATATTACAGTCACAATTTATAATACGTACTTATGTTTAAGATAATTGTTTAATAAAATATGTATGGTTCTTTCTCTGTAGAGAAATGTACTGTGTAGTACATTGCTGATCAGCCTCTCCAAATCCTTCCAAGATCTTGATAAAAGTTCAAATGGTATAACCCCACTAAATTTTATTATTCAGAATGCTTTCTTAAGACTTATTTAGATTAGATGTATTCACTTTGAATTCACATAATCCTTTATTACAAAGTGTTTTAGTCAGCTATTTTTGTGAACAAAGACATGACAAAAACAATTATATACAAAAAAGTTTATTTTAGGGTTCATGGTTTCAAGATGTCTCACCCTATCAATGGCTGCTCCATTCTTTGGGGCCTGGGTCAAGGTAGAACATCATGGTGGAAATGGACAGCAGAGGAGAGCAGCAGGGGACATGACTGCAGGAAGCAGAGAGAGAGAGACTCCACACTCCAAGGACAAAATATATCCCCTTAAGGCACACCTTAATCACCTACTTCCTCAAGTCACAATCTACCAACCTTCAGTTTCCACTCAGTTAATCCTTATCAGAGGATTAATTCACTGAGTGGGTTAAGAATCTCATAACCCACTGGGTTTAAATTGTGCTCTTGCACTAGTTAACTGAAGAACTTTGAACTTGTCCTCTTTGAACCTCAATGTTTTTAACCTGTAAAATTAGAAGTAATGCAATCTACCTGCTCCTGCTCTCATAAACCTGTGTCTACACATGTCATTACTTTATTGGCATCAGATATTTCCAGAAGCCCATTACAGTTAGTTCTCATGATTATTAGCTGTTTCTTTATAGCATCCTATAAACTTATTTCTACTCCAAAGCAGAATTCTCTGGAACTCTGATCACGGAGTAAAAGGATAAGAGAAACACATATACAATGATGCATTAGTGACTTATTACCATCTATGGGACAGGAAATTAAAGAGTTTTGGTAGGTAGAAGAATTTTACTTCAAAGAATAAATATTTGTGTTGAGATCTGTGGCTCTAGCCCTTCTGGTAAAATGAGCTTTAATAACTATGCTGAAGTGATCCAATAGAAGCTTTACCTGAGTGAGTTTGTCCTCTGAAATTCTATTATCCCTCCCCCACTCCATCATACCAGCCAGCATGGAAATGGGCCATTTTATTATAAACTAATTACTATTCACTTTTTATCAGCCAACAAATCGATGTGCACAGTACTTTTTAAAATTCAGGAACTGCTATATGAATTTGTTGAAACAAAGAGGGTCATTACCAAGTCCTATTATCCATCCTGCTGGCTCTCTCCTGGGTTTTAATTATTCTAGCCACGAGTAGATATTGGATAGGAAGGCAGGTCACTGAGGTCCTGCCAGTTTGAGTCATGTGTGCTTAGTCTTCTTAAACCTCTGTCAGTTCCGTGGCCTTCCTTGCCTCCTAAACCCAGCTATGTGGTAGATAATCATGATTCATTCCTTCTTCTCTTCCTCATCCTCAATTATTGACCAGTGAATTCTCTCTAGTGCAGATTGTAAAGCTAGTTAATCCCTGGGGTTCCTTAGCCCCAGTTATAATGGTTTTGAATTTGGAGTGATGGTCTTATTTGGTGTCAAAACAATCAAAGTCAAAACCACCAGCTGACAAGGAAAGTGTCATTAAGGTGGTGGACTCTACCTGTAAAATGCTTCTGAGAAGTATTAGCTTGTCATCTTCTGATATGCTACATAGTATCTGTATTGTGTAGACTGTTTATTTCCTTCCCCTTTTGCTAGACTATAAATAGTAAAGAACAGCACCTTTTGTTTTGTTTCCTCATGTCTTCTAAGTACCTATAAGAATGCCTAGGACATATTAAATTCTCAGTAGATATTGATTTGATGAATGTATGCTACTCAATTTTGTAAATGAATGAAAAACCCTTTAGACAACTCATCCTATTTCCCAAGTACAAAGTTTGTAATTCCTGGTTCCTTAGGTGGAATGATATTAAAGTAATGAAATAGAAAATAATAATTTTATGTCTGCTCCCAAAGTTCATTTAAAAATTGGGAAGTCAGCAATTTTCTCTCCTTCTCCATTTTTTTCTGGAGAATTAAGGGTTTGCTGAGCTCATCATCTTAATCTCTTCGACCACCTTCCCACCCTCCAAACTCTTCCCTCATATTTTTCTTTTGCCATGTCTCTTAAATCCTTCTTGTATCAATGTCCTATTGACTGGTTGGTTGCTGCCTTTGGACAGAAATGTCTAGTTTTCCAACTGAGAAGTACATCTACGACTCTAAAAAGAGTTTCTCTCTCTCTCTCTCTCTCTCTCTCTCGACTACTTCAGTGGCCTATAAGCTTATGCACATTTTTTCACTGTCTGGGGAGCCTACCCTGAGCTGTGGCTGTACAGTAAGGAAATATGAATTCTGAATGATGATTCTTGCAGAAATTCTAAGAAACATAACCTGTTTTCTTTTTCTTTTAAAGTGCAATAACTTATCTAGACCAATAGGGACTTGATGGTCACCTCAGCTGTGGTTCAATGTTATACAGAGTCAAAATCATACTGAACTCTCTATCTAATGAGACTTCAATTCTAGATATATCAGTGGACAACTATTTTCCTAAATTTTCCCTTCTAGTAAATTTCCAGATGAGGTTCTTGGTATCTCTTGAAACCAATAGTGGTAAACCTACATATTTCTCTTTCGTTTAATTTATTAGTTTAATTGGGTTTTGTTAAATTAAATATGCATGAGAATCACTATCTCATAAAGAAGAAACTATATTTAATATTTCATATTTTAATACTTTTTAAAATGATATGTAAATTTTAAATATGTATATATTTTGCCAGTAAATGATGAGCTGACATGAGTTTTTTAAAGTTTAACTTAACAGCTTTCTCAATTACTTAAAATTATTTTTAAATTGCCTCTAATATGACAAAGGAGAGTCTTTATTTGAGGGCATAGATGGAATGTATTAGTTACGATAATGCTGGAGAAATATGTGTTGGACTTGTGTTCTTTCTCTACCACTAGTATTTTTGTATTGAATAAGTGCTACCAGCATCTTCTATATTTACCATGGCTGTATCTCACTGTGAAAACCTTTGTCAGGTTATATGGTGAGAAGAAGTCTTTCCATATTTTGTAAGTATAGTAGCCCACAATATGTGAGAGTCATGGTTTACATTAACTGAGATAAGTCTAACCACCTTGAATGCCTCAGGTGCCATCTACTTAGTTTAACATTTCATCCAACTCAAAAGCTACTTAGTGCTTTTCAATTTTTTAATTAATGAAAGAAGAATAGAAAGCTACTTACAAGGCACAATTTTCAGGTAATGGCTAGGTTGAATAAGTTGTCTGGTAGTGTTTGGGAATTCCCATAAGCCACAAAAGAGATGAAAAGTTCTGCCAGTCTTTTCTCCAAGTCTCTGTAATATCATGATATTTCTAGCTATGTGTGCTAGTCAGTTTTCTATTGCTATGACAAAATATCTAAGAAACTCAACTGTTAAGGAGGAAAGGTTTATTTTGGATCATAGCTTCAGAGGTTTCAGTCCATGGTCGCTTGTCCTAGTTACTTTGGGGCCTTTGGTGAGGCAGAACACAATGGTATAAGTGTGTGTTAGAGGAAAGCTACTCGCTTCCTAGCAGCCAAGAAGCAAAGAAAGAGAGGAAGCAACCCAAGCCCCAACATTCCTTCTGAGGACATGCCCCTGATGACCTTCCACCAGCTCCACCTTTAAAAGGTCTGCCATCTCTCAACTGTGTTTCAGGTTGGCAACCAAGACATTGGGGAACTTTTGAGATCCAAGCTCTAACACTATTTTTATTGCTACATAATCAGGTGGTACAAATAAATTATAAATTTAACCACATAACCACATTTCCCTTTCTGAATGTGTGGGGGAATCAGACAATTTTTGATTTCTCTCTGAAGTCTATATGAATGCCTCTGGATAAGGTAAAGCTGCTCGGCTTCCTTGTGTTGTTCATTTTTAAAAAGTCCAGTGAAAAATTAGTTATATCTTCATGAAAAAGAAACCGAGATTGAAGTAGAATAATACACTTCTATAATATTGGGAGAATTGGACATTAAACCTCTTGAGAAGTTAAGTAGTTTTTAAAATTTTTTCCTAGAGTACACAACCTTTCTTTTCTATTGATTATAATTTCAATTCAGAATATGAATTATGTCTAGTTCATTCTGCACTGTGTATTCAGTGCCCAGTAGAGTGCCTGTCATATAGTAGAAGGTTAAAACTTTTCAATTAAATCAATGTATATATTTTATTTTATTTTATTTTTTTAATATTTTTTTTAGTTGTAGATGGACACAATGTCTTTATTTTATTGCTTTGTATGTGGTGCTGAGGATCGAACCCAGGGCCTCACGCATGCGAGGCAAGCGCTCTACCGCTGAGCTACAATCCCAGCCCAATGTATATATTTTAGTGTATTTATCCTTTTCAGAGCTGAACTAGGAACTGACTGGGTATTATATTCAGAATAGGGAGATTACTGATATAGGTAGAAATAGTCTAAGATGTTTTTATGAAAGTGATTAACATATCAAATGGATATTGAAATATCCTTTGAACATACCTTATGTCAAGATTTCTGTGGGAGTATTTATAATTTATCATAATTTCTTCATTAGAATTCAGTAAAATATAAATATCTATTCCAACAATCCAGTATGTGAGCAAGAAAATTCCATTGGTTTCACTCTGAGTGAAGAACTATCACCTTGATATCAAGCTTCCTGTCTATTTTCCACATTTAAGTAGACCACAAGCAGAGCTGTGGAAGATGATGTTTATTGAAGGAATATGAGTTCAGAGAAGTTCCAAAGAACAGAATGTCTGTTTTCACAGGTTACTCAGAAAAGTAAAGCCCCAGGCAAAAAGTAATGAGCCAATGCACCACTTCAGTAGGAAACACTCCAAAGAAATAGGACAGAAGCAAATGAAAATGACAAAAGAGAGGAAGGACACATAGCCATTTTATGGTCCTCACTTCTTTTTTTATCAAGCAAAGATGGTCACTCCATTTTGTGAAATGGTCTTCCAAGTCCCAATAAAACATTGTTTCAGGTCAGTATGTCCCTAAGATAAGGAGAGAAGACTTGATCCCCAGGTTACTAACTTCTATTGATCAGTGACTCAACCATAAACATAGTGGCATATAAATACATTTCAGAACTGTGCCTGTGCAGAAGTCAGGTGAGACTCCAGATTTCAGTCGTCAGCAGCAATGAAAAAGTCCAAAGTGTCAGTTGTGGTCATTATCATGACCCTGGGTAAATATTTGACTGAAGTGCATCTGAACTTATGCAGTTCTGGTTGTTGCAACATTGGAGAAATAACTATCTCAGGATTCTGAAGACAGGTGAGGCTGTGGTGGTGACGGTGTCTAGGTGGTATCTTATTTGCTATAGTAACATCTGATATATTGAAGGGACTTGGATATATGTCCAAAGGAATACATGATCAAGGAGGATCAGGATGGTTAGAATAATTCTACAAAAGTAGATAGGTCATGATTTAAAAAAATGTATCTAGGAAAGTGTGAATCAAAGATGAGGTAAAAAGAAATAAAGTATGTGAGACATATTAAGATATCTAAAAGTTGTCCTTTTGGAAGAATAAGTGTTATACTCTGTGATATGTATCACAATGATACTTGGCAACTTCTTTTTTTTTTAAATATATTTTAGTTATACATGGACACCATGTCTTTATTTTGTTTATTTATTTTTATGTGGTGCTGAGGATCGAACCCAGTGCCTCACACATGCTAGGCAAACGCTCTACCACTGAGCCACACCCCAGCCCCTTGGCAACTTCTTAATTACTGCTTCAATCTAACATCCACCAAAATGACCAAAAAACTGTTTATACAGACCTGACAATCAGATAACATGGAAGCGATAAAGGTTTTCTGAAATGCAAATAAGAAGTAAGGATGAATATAAATTAGAAAGGAAAGGGTGAGAAAAGACAAAAAGGAAGAATGAAAGGTCAAAGAAAAGTGAAGCCAAATTGGTTCTCACTCTTGATTAAAATAACACTGTTAACACTTTAAATATATAAAAAAGAAGAAAATAGATCATATCTGAGAATAGAAATAAGTATATTATGCTCATGAAAGAAATAAAGCCAATATAGATACTGTCTTTGAAATCCAGATAAAATCCATCATATGCTCCTATAGAACACTATCAAAAAATAAATATCAATTTAGTTTCTGGAAAATATTCCTCATTGTATATATTTAACATGTCATCAGTACATTTGTCCTCAAGGTTTACACTTATTAGTAGCACCCACACTATCAGATATTCCTTATAATTTATTTTAAGGAGTCTCAACATTTCAAAATATCTTTTTAAAAATGAACAATTTTTAATTTTATGAATTCAGGGTGTTGAACACTTAATATAGTTTTTCAGGCTTTACTTATATCCCTTAGGAGACTTTGATCTTATTGACTAAAGGTGAAATTTTGACAGTGAATACCACTTTAGTATTAATGTGATCAAGAAGTTATTAACTGAGCTTTGAGTCAGGCTCTATATTGGTGCTGCTAATACAATAGAGTCAGGCACTATAACGGTGTTGGCATACATATTTCCCAACCTTTTGGAGCTCACATTTCAGTTGGAAAGATGTATCAATACAAATAAATTGTGTAATTTTTAAAAACACAAATTAAACAAGTATAATGAAAATAATAAGCAAGGAACTAGAAAGTGAAGGAGCCTTCCAGATGACATAACATTTAAAATGAGACATTAAGAATGAGTAGGAGTGGCTGTATGAAAAGTGAGAAAAAAACATGTTTCAGCAGAAAAGCAGTATGTAGCTTTCTTTCCAGAGAAAGAATGAACTTCAGATGTTCAAAGAAGCAAAAGAAGTTCAGCATGCCTGTGGAATAGAGTGAGCATGCAAAGGTATCCTTTTGCTAAGGTTAAAGGAATGGACAGAAGTCAGATCATATGTGGCTGTTCAGTCCATGGTAAGAAATCTGGGTTATAATAAAATGGGAAACCTCTTAGGTTTTGAGCTGGTTAGAAGCTTGCTGAAAATGTAGAAAGATCACTCTGTCTACTGAGTAAGAAATGGGTTAAATGGAGCCAAAATGGATGCATGGAGACCAATTAGGAGGCTATGGGCATTAGTCAAGATAAATGATTCTGGCAGCCTAAACTGGGACATCATAGATTGAAGATGAATAAATTTTGCAAATAATAATCAAATGATATGTATGCCATATAAATCATTCATATGTACTCTAACAAAAGACTACAGAACAGCAAGGATGTCTTTGATTTATGGGGATAGATGGGTATCACAGAAGATAACTTAAGAAGACATGGTAATTACACATATCTTAGGGAATTCAGTGGTGGAAGATGGACATTTGAATAGAAGGAAAACTATATGTCAATTTTCAGAAAAAGTAGAGGACACAACTTGGAAAGGACTATAAATCACTTCCATTTCAGTGGAGGGTATATTTGGAAGTACATGATGGAAGATTTGTTCATGAAATGAGTATGACCAGACTGTAAGGGACTTTTGTGGTGCTGGGCACAGGTGATAGGGTGTTGCACTAGTTTGCATCATGACCAGGATTGTGCTTTCATAAACAGGGAAAAGGCAGAATGCAAGGTGAAGTAAATTTTTTGGAGGACATTTGTTAGATGACTGAATGTGGAGTGCCATGCTCCCAAACACTGAAAATTTTATCCTAAGAACTAAACAGGGGAAGCACATTCTTGGGAACAGATTAGCAAAAAGATTAGAAAATGATAGCTTTAGATGTTTTCATTTTCCAGTTACATTTAGTTTTATGGGGTTTTTGTTTGGTTGTTGTTGTTGTTGTTGTTGTTGGTATCTGTGTAAGTACTTGGTCATGGGTCAGAAACTACTATTCAGAATTGAGTGAGAGCTATCACTGCCCTAAGTCTACCATGATTTGGGATATATGCTGATTTTATACTACATTCATTCATATCTCAGCACCACAAAAACTGAAAACTTTACAGCTGATAACATTGGTACAAATTGCATTAAAATTATGGCATTTGTATTACTCAGTTTCTGAATTAATACATTCAGGTTTAATATACTTCTTAAGATACATGTTACATTTTTGTCAGCTCTCAATGTTAAAAGCTATTTCCACATTCCAAACAAATGGACAAGATAAAGATTTAAGAGAATTAAAATAAAAAGTAGTTTATGTGTTTAGCTTTTTAATTTTATGCCTATATCTATATTCATATTTAACCTGGGATCTGGAAAGTATATGCTAAGGATAGACACTATTAATTAAATATCTACAAGTGCTAGTTTCTGTGTTACATGCATTATTTTGATTATTTATGATTCTTACAAAACTTTTATATTGGAAATATTTTGATGTTTGCTCTAATCCAAAAGAAAGAGGTGTAATGAAAACATTTTGCCAAGGACAACTAAATTAAATAATGGAGTTTGTGTTTCCTTCCAAGTTTGTCAAATTCTGAAGCTTGTGTGCTTTCCTTGCCACCAAAATGCTTTAATCAACAAGAGTAACATTTTTATATTTTTGGTCTCTGGATACCACTTACATTTAAAAAACAATATAAACAGAAACTAGAGAGCTTTTGTTTATATGAGTGCTACATCTATTTATGTTTACTTTAATAAAAATTAAAAATGATTAATGTTTAAACTACTTGCTTATTCATTCATTTATAAATACCTAAACTGAGAGTATATTAACTTAAGTAACTTGTTTTGTATAAGAAGTAACTATATTTTCAATACCAAAAAAAAAAGCCATCATAACAGTGACATTATTTTACATTTTCTGCAAATCTTATTACTGTTTGCTTATAGAAGATATTAAAATTCTCAGATCTGACATTGCCATCGAACTACATGATATCTTCTTTGTTGAAGTATGGACAAAAGCTACTTTCACTAAAATATGTGTAATAGCAAATAAATATAAGTTAGAAAAAGGAGAACTATTTTCCTAATCTTTTGTATGGTTGGACAGATATGTATGTGTGTGTGTGTGTGTGTGTGTGTGTGTGTGTTAATACTATGACAAAACACAACAAGTTATATTATCTTAAAGATTAGATGCAAAGGGGAATATGAATCCTACTAATGAGCTTTGCTTACCATTTCATTAAATCCTTTCATATATTTTGCTTTTTAAATAAATCATTTTTCATGTCTAATTTCATAATATTATGCAATAGTCATTTGAGAAATATTGGCTTATTAAGCTTTATTGATCTGCCTAATATTGATAAATTTATTCTTTAACATCATTTATTCCATCAGAAAAGTCATTACATATTAGGAATCTATTTGGTGTATGGTGACAGACGAGAGTTTTCAAAAATTTTAATTTTTGCTCTAAAGCTCAAATTTGATCAATGGTTAAAAAAATACTATCAATTGGTTTCTTTGAAATGACAGCCTCACACAGCTCATTTTTGAGAAATTTTATACTTGATACTCCTGTATTGATAACCATTGCTCGGGGCTGGGGTTGTAGCTCAGTGGTAGAACACTTGCCTTGCATGTGTGAAGCACTGGGTTCGATCCTCAGCACCACATAAAAATAAATAATAAAGATTAAAAAAAAAACCAGGGGCTGGGGCTGTAGCTCAGGGGTGGAGCGCTCGCCTGGCATGCGTGAGGCGCTGGGTTCGATCCTCAGCACCACATATACATAGTAAATAATAAATGAATAAAATAAAGATCCATCAACAACTAAAAAAATTTAAAAAAAAAAAAAAACCATTCCTCATCACGTGTTTTTCAGAATGTTCCAAAAATGTCATTTTATTAAAAAAACTCAAAAACATAGCACAAGTATTTTTGTGTGTGTGTGAGAAGCATGGTGTTTGTTTGTTGCATGAGTGTTTTGAGGACATCTATTTTCACTTGCAGAACAGTAAATATATACTCCATTCGGGAGTTAATAAATTAATGCTTTTTACTATATTTTTCTGGACATTCTTACGGGAAATATATCCCCTTCCCTGCAGCCTATAATCAAGTGGTAGAGAATAATTCTACTACATTTTAGTACCACTTTCTTTATTCACATGAAGGAATCACGAGTTTGACTATTTTTTTGTATCATTAGTGCAATTGTCAACACAGTAAAAGTTAAAAATCATCTTAATTTTTTTTATGAAAATAGTTTGACCCTGCACCTTCCCTGGAAAATGTCCTAAGTGCCTCTAGGGGTTAGTGGACTCTACTTGGAGGACTGTGGATTTATCTTAGATTTAGTTGTACAGAATGCATCAATATTTGCCTCATATATATTGTGGTATATTCCATGTCAGCATGATATGAATGTCCCTTGAACTTGATTTTCATTTCTGATGGACTATGAAATTACATAAAACAAATTAACATGGTATGGAGATATAAATGTTGCCCTGTCTGAGATCTTTTAACAACTTGAAAACTTCAGAGCTTGTACTTCCTTTAAATCCAATTTTTAAATTCCTATTAAAAAGGCACTAACCCCTATCCATAAGTATTTTTCCCCTGAAATTCTTTCATACTTCCCCAAATGTAATAAATACTTAACATTTCAAAATATTGAAGCAAGTATTATTTTTTTCAACACAACTGCTTTGCAAGTCCTTGACTAAGTTCTTTTGATAACAACATTAACAATATTTCTTCTTTTCTCTAAAAATCTTGACAAAGAGACCCAAGGGTGGGGAGAAGCAAAATAGAAAGGCTGAAAGGAAAATAGACAGCTGTACAACTTTGTGTTGGCAGAAAAGGAGGTTCACATGATTATGTAGGAAACAAAAACCAGCATCTCTAGGAGTCTACAAAATTATTCTCAGACAAGGAAAAGAAATTGAGACTTATTTCATCTGTCATATCATAAGACCTTACATAAAGGAAATAAATTCTGTGATTAAGTAGGATTTGAGTTATATTTGCTATTCTCTACTCATAACAAAACAAAATTCGTCTAAGAGGTTTGAAATTTATGTACCCTAAATTCCCCTTTTCCTTCTCATCAACCAAATACAGTTTATAACTGAGAAATAGTACATGTGTCTCCTGAACATCTATTCTCTGTATTCTTTTGCTTTTGTCTGTTCAGATAAATAAGCTCTAAAGAGTGTGGTTCCTATTAAAAATAACCAGGCCAACTCATTCCTCCTTCCTGCCTCTCTTCCTTCCTCCCTCTATCCCATTCCTGTCTTTTTTATTCCCTTTCTTCTTCTCCTTCTCTATTTTGTAGTGTTGTACTGCTTATTAAATTGAAGCTGATCTCTTTTTATGAAAAATGAAATTCTTTGAAATTTTGCCCTAGGATAGTCAAAGGCACTCAACAGAATAGTACTTTTGAGTTTAATTTTATATCAGGTGTGAGTGGCAGTAATTTTCTTGGTTTAGGTATAATAAGGTGCTCATGCCAAAGATCACTGTTCTCTTTTAGAATTTACATTATGTAGCCCATAATAAGTGGGCAGTAAATATTCTTTGAAGGAATTCAGTTTTGAAAAAAAAAGATTTCCAGATTTAGAGAACCCTAAAACAAAAGTAGCACTAAAATATAAGCATATGCAACAGTGAAAGGGCCACATTCCGAAGCAATTCATTTGTAGGCTGTAGAAGATGGCTCAATTCTACATTGAAGTCTTACAGATATCTGTGAGAGACTTCCTTTCTATTTGTTTAAATTTGTAGTGTTCATGAAAAAAAAAAAGTAAGAATAAAACAAAAGGGAACCACATTTGTCTGTAAAGCACACAGTTATTTTCTTTGTCTAACTTATTCAGAACAGGTTGGATGTAATGTGCAGAAAGCGGCTTCATCTTCATACAGGAATTCAGTGTTTCATTTATGCATGATATTCATCCTGAACTCAGAACAATTCCTTATTTATTTTAATGCCATTTTAAACATTGTTGCACTCAGCATGCAAGTCTCTATCAATCAAAGCATCAGAGTAAACTTTTCAATTCAGATACACACATACTTATGTACACAATGCATAAATGTATACATAGATATGCATATACTTATATTTATAGCACTGCACATGTTAGAAATTTAAAAATTTATCAAGATTAAGCTAAATGGACTCAATAAATTCTCTAAATGGTCATATTGCCCAATAGAACAATGTGAGATAATGTCTAAATTATCTTAAAAATATATATACTTCCCTGGATTTTTAAAAAAAGTTGTGCCCCAAAATTAGCAAAGGTTAATACTTTATTCAAAGAGAAACAATACTCTTTATTATGTGGACATGTTTACAAAAGAAATTCATTCTACATTCCAGGATCTCTCAAGGTGGGACAAAAAGGCCATTATTTTACAAGTGCTTTCTGCTTTTCTCTGTTACCACAAATCTTTCTTTTTTTGGATAATCTATATTTTTTCAAATATTACAGCTGTTCTGATACCTTTTACAAACCCAAATCTGGGAAGATCATTTGTTTTCTGAAATGACAATACAAATTATGCATCTTTCCCTTCTCTATTTCTAGTCCTTACCACTCTCTTGCTTTGGCTTCAGGGCACCCCATTTTTCATTCTCCATTTTCCTCTTCATACAAGTCTTATTTTTCCCTCCAGTTACCTATACTTTTATTCACCCTTTAAACATTCGCCATAACGAGTAGTCTAGTTGCGTGATTCTTCTATTGTCCCATAGCATCATTAGTTCTCTAGAACTGAGCTCTGCGTTGTTGTTCTGCTGCATTACCAAAGCTCCCGCAACATCTCCAGCTTCCATTCCATTAACCAGAAATGAGCCATATTGTTACCTCCATCAGTAAGGAAGCTAGGAAATATAACATTGTTATTCATGAATATTCTCCATTCACAGAAGTTATGGGGATCTTTTTAAAAGGATGGAAGAGAAAAGGGATATTAGGTGAACAACAGTCAATAATGTCATCCTGTAAAGCAACACTTCCTCTTCCTAAGAACTGTCAATAACAGACAATTAAGTCTGTCAAGTCCTAGTTCTGTATCTGGAGTTGAAAAAATGCTTCCTAAAATGTTTGCATCTGTGGCACAAGACCATATTTGCACTATTTCCAACAAATTACAGTAGCTCTGTGCTGACAGTTTTATTCATAGCCTCATATACTCCTACTTTTACCTTTATTTCCCCTTAGAAGACCTTCTCTCTTCTTCCTTACATATTTAAACTTACCTCAGGATCCAGCTCAATTCTCAACAGTTAAGGGAAGATTTCAGACCTAAATTGTTACTTTTCTTTGCAAAAAGTTTATTAAATGTAGACACAAATTTTTCCTATATATTTTTATTTTATTTTTTACACAACTAGAAAGCTTTTTTATTTTTACTTATACAAATAGAAAGTTATAAAGGGAAAAGAAAATGTTTCATACTTCCTGCTGTATGCTGTAATACCAGTGAAGTTTTTGGAACAACATAGGAGTGATTTAGAAATCTTTCATAACCGACATGCTGACAAAGATGAATATAAACCTTCTGCACCTTGTCGATACTGAAAATGACAACTTTTTAGTTTTTTTTTTCTTTTCAGTATTTGAATACAACATTTTTCAAGGTTTTTTACCCCATAAATTCTGGAATTGAGTTGCTGACATGCTAGTACCTAAAAAGCTCATAGGAACTTTACAACAACTAAGATTTTTGTGGGAACTTTTAGATAATACAAAATATTATTACAGATTTTCTGTAAATATGTTTAGATTTTCTAGAATAGACATAGCTCTAAAATCCACTTCAACCAAATTTATGGCAACAAAACTTATTTTTGAGCAACTAAGTTTTGTTTTTGTGATGAGAAATAGAAGAAAAATAATCAAGCAATAATCACTCATACCTTCATAATAGTGTTTTGTTTGCTTGTTTGTTTTTAAAAAGCAGAGAATTTAACCCAGGGGCAATTTACCACTGAGCTACATTTACAGTTCTTATTTTTTATTTTGAGATAGGCTTCAGTTGAGGCTGGTCTTCAACTTGCGATCCTGATACCTCAGCCTCTCAAGTCGCTGGGTTTATAGGCATGTGCTACCATGCCCAACTCTTTTATAATCTTTTCAGTCAAATGTGATTCAATAAATAAACTTTAAAAACTTTTGGTTTTTGGTTTTTAAAAATATTGGTATCTCAAATTTATTCTTAGTTAAGAGTGGTAATACTAAAAATGATAATAAGGACATATATAAAGTGGTTGAGAGATAAGATGAAAAGGAAACAAAAGATTGAAAAATTGATTAGCAAGTTCCAGAATATTTACCATGTTAATAGTATGTATTTCAGAAACTTATAATAGACAAAATAGTAGGTAATGCTTATAGTTAACACATCAAAATGTCAAACACATACTACGCATGCAATTTATAGGTTTTAAATAAACATATAAAAGATAATTTTATTTTAATTTTGTTGTTTTATTTGCGTTCTGAGTTTCTCTAATGTTTTGTTGTGGTTGGAGAGTGTGGTATAATGTTAAACTTGGAAAATCTTTGAAATTTCTTGTGTACTTTTTATGTTAAATTTTTACACATATTCTACATGTGTTTTGAATAAATGTGTTTTAATTTAAGGAATGTTGTATCCAACATGACAATTAAGTCAGATTTTTAAATGTCTTAATTGAATCATCTGTTTTCTGTCTTTCTTAACAAATTGTATGGAGGCATAATTGTCATTCATTAAAATTTACATTGAGTATACAATTTGAAAAATTTGATGAATTTTTACATGACTGTACCATGAAATAATCACCACAGTCAAAATAAGGAACATGGATCTCACCCCTAATATATCCCTGTACTTCCTTGTAATTCATTCCAGCTTTCTTCTGCCTTCAGGTACCATGGACTTACTTTCTGCTACTATAGATTAATTGATGCTTTTGATAATTTTATGTATATGGAATCATACAATATATATTCTTTTTAGGCCACTTCTTTTGATCAACATAACTATTTTGAGATTCATCCACACCATTGAGTATGTGCATAATTTATCTATGTTATTTATTTATTGTGACTAGTAGCCCACAGTTTATCTACTTACTTCTTCTTCTTCTTCTTCTTCTTCTTCTTCTTCTTCTTCTTTTTTTTTTTTTGGTACCAGGAATTGAACGCAGGGGTACTCGACCACTGAGCCACATCCCCAGCCCTATTTTGTGTTTTATGTAGAGACAGGGTCTCACTGAGTTGCTTAGCGCCGTTGCTGAGGCTGGCTTTGAACTCACGATTCTCCTGTCTCAGCCTCCCGAAGTGCTGGGATTACAGGCATGCACCACCATGCCCAGTTTCTACTCACTTCTTGATGAGCATTTTGGATTGTTTCCAGATTTCTCATTATTGAAATGAACAAGGAACACAATGAACTTTTGTGTACATGTCTTTGAATGAATGCTTTTGTTTCTCTTCAGAGTGAAATGGCAGGATCATATGGTATGTGCAGGTGTGACTTTTTAAAAAAATCTGTCAAACTGTTTTCCAATATAGTTGTATCATTTTATATTCCCCACAATAGTCTAAAATAGCTCAAGTTGTGTACCATTGGTTTGTTGATATTTTCAGTTACACTGGTGTATGCTGGTAATTCATTGCAATTTCAATTTGTATTTCTCTAATGACTAATGATGTTAGGCATCACATCACGTACTTATTTTAGATAAGTGTATCTTGTTTGGTAATATCTGTTGTCCATTTTTTATTAGGTTATTTTCTTGCTGAATTTTGAGAGTTTTAAATTACTTATGCAAGTATTTTATAGTATTTATGTTTTTCAAATATTTGTCTTCTCAGACTTTGGCTGGTGTTTTCATTCTTTAAATAGTAAATATCAAAGAATTGAACCTATTAATTTATATAAAGTCTACTTTGTCTTTATATTTCTGTCTGGTATCATAACCAAGCCACCTTTGCCTAACCAAAGATCAGTTTTGTTCTGTTACTTTCTAGAAGTTTTATATTTTTAGGCTTTTGAATTTGTTTTACTGTCTAATTTAAATTAATTTTTACATACAGTTGAGGTATAGATTCAAGTTACACATTTTGAACAAAGAAGTTCTAATTATTCTAAATATCCTTTGTTGCAAAGCTATCTTTTCTTACTAAAAACCTTTGTACCTTTATCACATCAGTTGTCCACATATTCATAGGTCTATTCCTATGCTGTCTCAGTGACTTGTTTGACTATATTTATGCCAAAACCACATTCTTTTGATTATTGTATAATTCCACAATATCTTGGTTATTATAGCGTTCTGAGATTAAAATCAGGTAGTGTTTGTCCTACAACTGTGTTCTTCTTAAAATTTGTCTTTTGACTGTACTTGGTTCTGTTATTCCATATATAGAATCATCTTGTCAGGTTCCACAAATAAATAGTTAATGGTTTTATTGAGATTGTATAAATATGTGGGACAATTTGGGAAAAATTGAGACCTTAATATTGAATGTTCTTACCCATGAAAATATTATATCTATCCACATATTCAAATTTAAATTTCTCTAACTCATGATTTATAATTTTCAGTATATGTCATATAAATGTATGTTATGATATTTAGAACTATTTATGATTTGCATATTATATTAGTGAAGTGTCTATTAATTTTATTTTTTATTTTTAATGTGTTGGTAGCTTATACATGTATAATTTATTTTTTTATATATTGATCTTTAATCACTCTTGCTAAACTCAATAATTTTCAAGGAATCTTTTGCATTTTTTTGCATGAAAGTCCAATTCACGTATTCTTTTAAATGTGTATGTTTTATTTCTTTACTTTTTTTTTTTAATTTTTTTTTAGTTGTAGATGGACACGATGTCTTTATTTTATTGCTTTGTATGTGGTGCTGAGGATCGAACCCAGGGCCTCACACATGCGAGGCAAGCGCTCTACCACTGAGCTACAATCCCAGCCCACCTTTTGTCATTGAATTGGAAAGAATTATCGGAAAAATATTGAATGGAATTTATGAAAGCTAACATATTTGCCTTTTTCCTAACTTTTGAGTAAAAGTGCCCAGTCTTTCAACCTTAAGTATGAGATTAGCTGTAAATTTTTCACAGGAGCCCTTCATGAGTTAGAGGAAGTTCCTCTCTCTTCCTTTTTAACTCAGAGGTCTTTTATTTAAAAAATGAGTATTGTATTTTCCAAATGTTTTACTTTACCTATGAGATAATCATATACTTCTTTCTTTTTTACTTCATTGATATTGTAAATTTGGGATTGCCATGGTAGCTCACTGTGCTTTCCCAACCCATAAGATCCTAGGTTTAATTCTTAGTATTACAAAAGCAAACAAACAAAATCCCCCACAATAAACAAACAAAAAATATGAAGTTCATCGATTGATTTTGATTTTGTAAATTAAGTTACCCTTTCATTTCCCGGTAACACCAACTTGTCATGATGTATTATTCTTTTTAATGAATCATTGATTTAATTTGCTATTTTTTAAAGAATTTTTGTTATCTATGTTTATGAAAGATATAGTTTTGTACTTTTTTATTTGTTTGTCACCTGTTTTGTTATGCTTTGTAATGTTTTTGTCTGAATTTGATATTTGGGAAATGCTATTTTTATAGAATGTGCTGAGGCATTTTCCTTCTTTTCAATATTCTTTAAGAGTTTTGTAGAACTGACGTTATTTTTTTGCCTAAATATTTTTTTTATTTTTTTATTTTTCTCAAAAGTTGAATTTTAATACATAACAGAAAAAAACAAATTTTCAGAAGCTGTACACACTATTCACTGAAAACATTTGTTGAGACAAATAGAAAAAAAATCGTTACAATCATAATTTTTCTAACTTTGCACAAAATTATAAGCAGATTACATTCTTCATATTAAACATCTTTATATGCACTTTCAATGAACAGTATATATATATATATATATATATGTATATATATATATTTTTTATCAACTATCTTTACTATACCCATTCCCCTTTCCTGCCCCCCTGCCTCCCCCATGTCG